>JANTPZ010011995.1:0-12044 GCA_025593235.1 Vachellia pachyceras | reverse complement strand
GTTTGCAAGATAATTTGCTCAAGGAATATGGTTAAGAGCACATTATCCTGATTATCCGATCAAGGAATGCTATAGTGCTAATGAATTTACTGCACTAGACTTATTGATGATTGCACATCCCTTGGATTTGATGTTGAACATCTTGTAATTCATGTTCATACGCAAAATGGACTAGCAGAATGATTGATTAAATGGTTGCAACCTTTTTACATGAGATATAATCTTCCATATTCTACTTAGGGATTAGCCATTTTGTATGCAGCGTTGTTAACTCGCATAAAGACAACAAATTATCAAAAGTTTTCCCCCTTACAAAGGTTTTTGATCAAGAACATATATTTCTTATTGTTGGGTGTGTGATATATGTGCCTGTAAAATCACAACACACCAAAATGAATCCTTAAAGCATGATGTGGATGTATGCTGGTTATAAATTTTATGGCACAGTTTGCCGAGTGTCATTTGGTAAATTACTTTCACCAGCATAAGGGGGAGAAAATAAGCAGTTGGGTAAAGAGATTAGCTAGAATGAATTATCATTGGCTCATTGTTGATCCTTGTACTGAAATGATGTACACTGAAAATTCAAAAGATAATTCATTCATACAATTTAGCTATAAAATGCCTGAAGCATTTATTGATCAAAAGAAAGTAAAAAAGTCATATATTCCAACTGTTAATGCTCCTATAAGAATCTGTGTCCCTGAAGGACAATATATTATGAATGAATTTAAAACACGCCTGAAGCGTGAAATGCCCATTGATTTGAAAGATGACAAAATCCTCGAAAAATAAAAGGAGCCAAGAATATAGATGGTCAGTTGAGGATGGTCAACAATATTTGATTTCTCCAGAAGAGCTAACTCTTGAAGAGTTATTTTCTCTAGAAGAGAATATTATAGTCCCAAAAGAGACTCAGGTACCTGACACATTTGAAAATAATGAGATCTCAATAAATTGTGGAGTTCGATGGGAAGGAAATAAAGTCGACGTTGATAGAACATTATAAAATAGCATGCGGTGTAATAAATGATAAGGATCATGAGCCGATATAAGTGCCAATAAAAAAAGGATTGGCCATATGAATGTGCCATTATGTATGGAAGAGAAATGGAAAAGGGAAAATAATAAGACATATGATTGGCCATATGAATGATCTGGTATATATTGTGAAAGAATGCATTCACTAGGAGTGAATATGAATGTTTTTCGTTATTTGATTAACCATACAATCAATAAAGGGTTTGAATTATGCCTCATAAATGCTATGGCTATACTTTTATATGACACACTTGGCAGTATCATTTATATGAGAGTCCCTGAAGAACTCTTGTGCCAGAAGCCTCAAATGAAAGTTCTCGAGAATAATATTAAATTGAGCTAAACAAGTCTTGATGTGACTTGAAGCAGTTGGAGTGCATTTTTAAAACTCTGTAAGAGCTTTAAAAGGGCACATTATTGCCTTTAGGTTGGTAAAGGTCCTTCTATACCTCGTGAAATTAACAAAGGGGGAGATGAAGAACTATTTGATCCGGAAGTACCATAATTAAGTGTTTTTGGGATATTAATGTATCCTTATTAATTTCACAAGTCATGATATATTATTTCTCGTTAATCTACTAATAGGATATAGTTCTTCAATATCATTAATACATTAAAATAGAGTGAAATAAATTATTTATTATTTCCGAGGTACTATAAATATGATATCATTATAATCAGGTATGTCTGAGTATGAACTGACCATTTATGCATATACTGTTTATCATACTTGTTCATATGTGTAGGTACATCTATATCAAGTGCTATAGAGTGAAACTTATTTCACTAAAGTTCTTCACTTACGACCTTTCGAAAAGGAGTTGAAATTATTATTATGCAAATTCGTTCTAGTGAAAATATAGCAGCTTTATTTACCCAGTTACTTTGCAAACTCGGGAATATCTTAGTATCATATGTTCACTTATGTATCTTGTTAATTCAACAAGGCCTGATATTCCTTTTACTGTAAATTTATTAGTAAGATTCAGCTCGTGCCCAACAATAAGACATTGGGAGGATGTTAAACATATATTTCGATACCTTCGAGGGACAGTTGATATGTGATTATTTTACTCTAATGAATTTGTGTCACAATTGATTGGTTTCGCAGATGTAGGGTTTTTATTACATCCACATAAATGCAAATTTCAAACAAGATATTTATTTACTTGTGGGGGTGCAGCTATATCTTGGCGTTCGGCAAAACAAACTTTATCAGGCACCTCATCAAATCATGTAGAAATAATCGCAGTTCACGAGATCTGTTTACAAAGGCGTTGTCAATTAAAACATTTGAGAAGGTGATATATGATATAGGAATGCGAAGGCTCAAAGACATAAAAAGATATCGTCATCAGGGGGAGACAATATTGTGTACTCTTTTTTCCTTCACCGGATTTTTATCCCAATTGGTTTTTCCTAGTAAGGTTTTTAATGAGGCACAATGTTTGTCTAAGAACATTCAAGGGGGAGTGTTATAAAATATAATATATAGTGTGGATGTTATTATAATTCATGTATTTTTATTTATGAATAATTGTAATCAAGATAGATTCAGATCCGATTTATTCGAAAGTCGGTTATGATTATTAGGAGATATTAGTTATTAGGGCATTTAATTATATGACTCTCACATTGTATATAAATACCCCTCTCAAGTTATGAAGAATACAATTTGATCATTTTCTTCTTTCTCTCAATCTCTTCTACTATTCTTCTTTACTCCCAAATTCCCTTATTTTATAATAATTTTAATTTTACTTTTTAAATTTTATTTTATTAAAAATATTGATGTATATAATATAATAAAAATATAGACTATTTAACCTTTTAAGCGACTAAAATCAAAGTAAGAATAAATTTACTGAACCAAATATTATATTAGCCAAATAAATAAATATATTCCCTAAAGTAAATTATTTCAATAGATGATAAAATTTAAAAAAAGATGATAATTAATTAAATTTATCTTAAAAATTATTTTTTAAAAAAGAATTACTTTCATTACCAAAGTCTTAAAGGAAAGAGGAAAATTTAGGATAGTATATTTAAACATTAATTATAAGGATTGGCAAAAAAACATTGGTTACACCGATAAAATTTGAAAATAAGTACTAATTACTTTGATTTATATTATAAACCAAAGAAATTTTTAATATGCAACTTATTTTAAATTGGAGGGAGGATATTGTTATTAGTTAGTCGTTAAACTTTATAAAAATGTAATGTTTAATAGTGGTTCAGAATTGCCTTCAATAAGTATATATATATATATATATGCGCGCTTTTTGATAAAAGCCCTTTAATTTCATAATGTGTTTTTCAATTTTTTAATATTTTTTAACATTTAATCATAACACCATTAGTTTTATTAATAAAAAATTTCATTGGAATTCTTAATGTTAATAAAATATTCTTAAATGCTGAAATGCAACGTATGCTTAATTCTTAAAAATAATTACTATTTTAAAAAGATTCTAAAGATTTATTGCACGACATATTTTAGAAGGAAAACAGAATAATTTTGCACATATGTTGTACACAACTAGAAGAGTTCCACACACATTATCACTTACTGAAAATTCATCAACCGTATATGCTAAAAAATCACATGGAAATTTATCATATTTGAATGAAATAATCACTTTGTTTTTATAGATTTGGTTAGCATAATATAAGGACTTGCATCAAACATTGCTCCAGAAATGGACAACAAAAGATAGTCAAAAGGGGGTCAAAAGGCCAAAATAAATTATTTCAATATTTCACTACCTTAAAACCCTTATAGTTACAGCTATTGTTCACCTGGGTATAACGTACTTCTGTTTTGTCTGGGGTATGAGACAAAGCTTCTTCAGGAAAATAGATGGGGCAATTCAAATTTTTTTCAATGAGTTATTAATAAAATGAATTATTTGAGCTCAACCCAATTTTTTTTTTAAAAAAATGGTTGGGTTCCATTTGTATGCTTGGTGGAATCTAGCATATCTTAAACCAAACCTCGTGCATTCTCAAATAATCTCCCTTATGCCCCGTTTGATATGTGAAACTGGTTTTGATGGAATTAAAAGTAGAATTGAAATTAAAAGTATGTTTGATAGGTTAAAAGAAGTGGGATATTATTTTAATTTAATATTTATATTTACGATGAAAAAGACTAATATATCCCCTACTAAAAAAATCCCTCAAAAACTTTAGCTCCGAGATTGAACCCCGGAAGACCACTTCCATTATAATAGAACAATTTATTTAAACAAATAAGACAACGGGCCAACTTTATTATCGAAATCCAACGTAGGGGGAACGACTAAAAAAAAGGACAATGAACTAAATCAAGCAACGGGTAGTAATCAGAAAACACCAACAATACGCAGATCAGGGAGAGGAAGCAAACTAAAAGATCAAGATCAGAGCGAGGACGAAATAGAAATTACTGAATCCTTTATCGGCCAGGTAGTTGAAGGTGTGACCGTCGTAGCTGTAGGTGAATTTGTTGTTGGAGGCAGGGAGCTTCTGGAGGCACTGCAAGGCTATGTTGGTGAAGTTGCCAGAGAAGGCGGTGTACTCAGCAAGTTTCACCGTGCCTCGAGCCACAAAGCTGTAGATCAAGGATTGCTGACCCAGAAGAAGCTTCCATCGACCCAGATCGAAGCCGATGTTGTCGCCGTCTGAGTCCTGTTCGTCCTGTTCCGGTCAGAAATAGCGTTCGCCTTTGCCTTCGCGTTCGTCCTGTTCCTGATTGTCGCCTTCGCCCAGTGATTGTTGTGCGGTGGAAGTGGGTCATCGTTGTGGTAGGTGGAAGTGGGTTATCGTTGTTGCAGGTCTTCATCGGCTTCACTCATCGACCTCCATCGCCTGCAATGGAGAAGAAGAGGACGAGGGTAAATATGGTAATGGGGGAAAGAAATGGGGTTGGAACTCGGTTCGATGGGGTTGAGGATGGAACCGAGTTCCAACCTTTTTGCTGGAACTGGGTTCCATCGGGAATCCAGTTCCAACGTATCAATGGAACCCGCGGATTAAAGAGAATATTCATTAAACTCTAATTTTGTCAATAGTCATTCACATTTAAAGAGTTATTTGACTCATGAATAACACTATTTCCTCTCTAGAAACTAGATTCTTGGCTCCCCTGTTTCCGGATTTTAGATGGGTCCTAACTTCTAAGGTATCCTATAGGAGGGCTTTGTAGGCATCTAAAGAGTAAGGCGCATACAATTACAACAAGTAAAGCGCTAATCCCTGATAAGGAAAACCCAAAAAGAAACAGGACTGCAAAATCGAGAGCCATGCAAGTTTTAAACAGTGTTGTACACTCCAAGATTCACCCTATGAAAAAAATAAGTGAATCTAAATAAAAGGGAAAATCACAGATTCTGAAAAAGTAATATAATTACTAAAAAGTTACATGACAAGTGAGTAGCGTAAACCATATGGTCATTTTCTATACTGAAATTTGTTATTACACGCTACTTACTTGTTGTGAGACTTTTTGATAGTACATTCCTTCTATAAAACCATGGTGATTTTCCTAAATAAAGAGGGAAATTGTACAAATGCAACGCACAAGACGTTGCCAGGAAGATAATCGACCTGCATAAAGGGCCTACTTGAGGCTGAAGTTACGTTGAAGTGAGAATTTGAAATCATTCTGCTCATTGAGGGTCAGACCTTTGCTTGGTATTGGAAGTCAGCGCCTTGATGCAGAGTCGAGGTTTTGTGCTAACGAGGTTCATGGGAAGAACAGAGAGGGCAACAATTATTGATCCGATGGGTAATCCAGAGAGGTAGCCATTCAACCAGAATGGAGAGCTGCAGGGACAGTTATGTTTAGATAACCTGGATGATTGAGAAATAAATTCAATAAAAGACATGGAGTAAAAGGTAACGATAGCTCATCCCAACCATTCGCCATGACAATACTAGGACGAAAATGGCACGATTTTGTGAGTTATGATCAAATGGCTAGGATGAACTCTTAATGCCTCTTGCTAAATCTGCCATTAGCTAAATCCAAATTCATGATTGAGACTGCTCTGTGCTGATAACTACAAAATATTTGAAGCCACTAATTTGTGTTTTACCTCTGGACACTTGAGGTCCACTATTGAATCTTCTACCACATGCCTGACAGCAGAAGCAACTACACCAAAACATTTATTACGGTCCAACAAACTATAATCAATGGAACCATCTGCATCTTCGGGTAATTTTGTCTCCTCGATCCCTCTTCGGTTGTACCCAACTGCAAACTACAAGGTGAAAAGCCATATGCAAAATTAACATGCATTAAATATGTGACATTTTTCAGAATAAGAATCAATTCCTGCATAGACATTGAAACAATATCAGTTCATATTTCATCTGCCATCATATAGGTCACAATATTGAAAGAGTCGCTGACAGATGACCATGCAGTCAACATCTCAGGTGTAGCATTTTCAAATTGACAAATTTTAACGCTGGGCTATGTCGAGAGATAGAATGATAATTGAGAAAACTCATAATAGTTATCAATTGTTCTTCAATTATATTAAAATCAGAATCAGATATATAGAAGATGATGAAATTTGTCAAATTAATATTTCAAAAAGATCAAAATTGGAGTTGCAAGAACACAGAAAAGACAGGTTAATTATGATTCAGAAAAATCGTACCTTTAGAGGTTGTCCAAGATGGTTCTGTCTATTGGCCACAGACTTCTTAACAAGTGTAGATACAACTTCCTGCAATTCCTTTTCATTCAAACGACAGGTAGCTTGGATAGGGAATATACGATGGCACCAACTGCAGCAAAAGAGGAAGTCCTCTATCAAAACCAAAACAGAAATGTATTAAAATCACTAACTGAAGGGCTTTCCTTGTAAATTGCAGCCATTTCATCTCCAAACATTTCACTAACACATTACAATCACTAACCCCCCAACCTACCATTGCAATGCTTTCACTAGAGATGCTAAGAAGTGAAGGGAAAATAATTGTTGAACTTAAAAAGTCATTCAATGAGGTGAGAGTAGCAATTCTTAGAGCAAGTTTCTCAACAAAGGAAGGAACTCATCTCAGAGTTGGAATCTCAAGTTAGACACTTGCTCCTCTGCTGCCATTACTAGGATTTGCACTACTGACAAGGTGCAAATCAGAACAAGGACAACCACAAAAAACACAGAGGGAGATCTCGGTTGTGATCATTGTCATTGTTCTACCACATCCAAGAGAAATGTTAGAAGATAAATGACAAACCCAATAGTTGACAGCCAACAAGAGAACCGGACAAAATGAAATGTTGACTAATGGCTGGATTTGATCTACCTGGGGAAAAATATACAAGCTAAGACACCAAACACAGGACAAGCATCCCAGGAACCGTGAACCTTGGTCCAGGGGCTTGACTCAGTATTCAGTACTACCAGCTCGAAGGAACCCTTCCAAAATCACATGTAGATATTTAGCCTTTGTCACAGTCACGCCTGGTCAACTAAGCTAAAACCAAAAATGCCTCCAACAACACTGATGAACCACTAAACCCAACTCACCAAAACTCTCTTACTAAAATAAAGAATCTAACAAATAAAATTTAAACGAGTCACTTTACTTACCCTGGTGAACTTTTTGCCGTCTCAAAAGATTGAATGATATTTGACACTATCAACAGTGTCAACCAACTCATTCCTTGGACGGTAAAAAGAAGCAACCCACTCCTTGTTAGCTTAACTAACTAAAGATCAAAAGCTCCACCACAACTTGTTTCTGCATTTTTAGGACTTACGTGAGTTCCTTCTAATAGTTTACCTGTCATCAATTAGCCCAAGACTGTTCAATAAACCTAAAACTCAGTCATAGCTCTTAACTCCAATACGGAAATAACAATGGGGGAATAAATACCTTCACCGGAGTTAACAATGGCAGAGTTAGTTTCTTCTGAGTCTTCAGTGCACATCCGCCTTCTCTTCACAGTACTATTTTTCTCAAGGCTGTCCAAACCATCATAACCTCCATTTTTAAAGGGTTTGACATACTGTAACCAAACGACATCCCCAAGTGTATAAGGAGAAATAAACAAGAAAAACAAAAACAATTTACTCGTCAATCATCTTAGTTGTGTAAACCATCAACATAGCCAGTGGTATGAGACAAGAAGAACTCAGACAGTGGGATAGTTTTATAATCTGTTTACAATCGTGTAGGCCACAAACAAGCCCCAATTGTGTCAAGTTCTCAATAGCCAATGGAAAAATCTATCAAATCACCTACGACATGGATCATCAAAGACATATTTGTTGTTGTTTATTGGGAAAATTAATCATTTAATCCCTCAAGTTTTGACTCAGTTGTAATTCAATCCTTGAATTTTAACTTGATGCAACTCAATCCTTATAGTTTAAATTGATTGTAACCCAGTCCTTAAACTTTGACTCACTACAACTCAGTCCCTATATTTTAACCATTTTATAATTTAATCCCTTTATTTTAGAAAATAAATCATATATAATAAAAGGTTAGAGACTAAATTATGAAATACTTAAAACTATAGGGATTGAATTGCAGCAAGTCAAAGTTTAAAGACTGAGTTGCAATGAGTCAAAACTATAGGTACTGAATTGCACTGAATCAAAATTCAGGGACTGCATTACAACCAAATCAAAAATTTAGGGACCAAAAGATTAATTTTCCCTTGATTATTTCATTTAGAATTTTGGAGAAGTGGTTGTCTCAAAAAAAATTTAAATATAAGTAAAATTTGCTAAAATTAAAGTTGATACTCTACTCAAGTTGGTTTCAAGAATAGGGAGGCCCAGTGTACAAGACTTTTTATATGGGATTAATGGTATAGTGAAGAGTGCTTGATTTGTTACAACAAGTGATTATTCAAAGGAAAACCTAGAGGGAAAAAAATCAATAATAAGCTCCACATCCAGCCACTGCCCCAACCACCCCAACATTCTGATTTAATTGCTAGTCATATTTAGGCATTTTCCCCTGTCAATGATACAAACAACTTTATGACATACAGGAAATAGAAAATTTATCTTATCCATTAAATGGTTGGTTGAACTGTGAATCAGAAGAGATGAATGTTAGAAGGAAAGGAACACGATAATTAAGAAACTGTATGAATGGATTTTCTTAATCCTGAATATGCTAATAACTATCATATAGTTGGATGTGAAAGATATCTTTTGTTTAAAAGGAATTGTTCTCTAAAACGACATACATCTGATATGGCTGGTACAACCCAGCAACCCCAAACGTATCTATTTTAAGTTAGGTTTTGGGCCTTGGAACCCAACTAGTCTCCTTATCATTAGTAGTCAGCAATTATTGTAATTTCCTAATAGCATGCATGATATTATGGCAGATAACTGTCACAGGTTTAGCTCCTAATTTTTCGTGTAATGATAGGCTTGATTCTAGGGATCATATTGTAACCTGGAATTAGGTCTATAAATCCAGTCTTCCCTTATGAATAAAATATGCATTTCCAGAATACCAAACTGTTCATGGTATTAGAGCACGCTTCGCGTTCAAGTACGTCCGTCTAGCCGGCGATGATGATCCAATTTGGCTTGGGTCTGGATGACAACAGACGACGTGACCCTGGCGAAGGATGACATGGAGGAAGACGCGACGGTAATGGAGAACGACGCGACCCCTATCACGACTCTGATGAAGGTCGACACGAAGGACGACGCAACCACTCCATCTCGATGAACAATGCCTTAGTCCCGTCGATCAGCCAAAGCGTGAGTCTCCAAGGATCGACCGACGCTAGAAGCTCCTCCATTACTATCCACATTTGAACTGCCAGAATTACCTACAGTGGCCATCGAGCGTTCGTCTCTTCATCACTAAGAAAGGCAAGTTTGGATATCTCAATGGTGCTGCAACGAAACCAGCAGAGATGGACCCAAAGTATTATGCGTAGGAAGCAAAGGACTCAATGGTGCAATCCTGGTTGGTGAACTCGATGAACACTAAAATCAGCGCCAGCTTCACCCTGTTTAATTCAGCTCGGGACGTATGGGAAGCAGCACGCGATATGTTTGCTTCTCTCAGGAATCGAGCAGCTATTCTGGAAATTGAGGCACGGCTGGATCAGCTTAAACAATGTACATCGACTATAACTGAGTACTGGACTAAATTAGTAACCCTGTGTCAGCAGCTAAATGAGTATGAGGTCATATAATGGACCTGTACTGTAGATACGCGGTTGTATAATCAGATTAAGGAAGAGAAACGGATTTATAAGTTTCTCCTTGGCTTACAACCTTCCTATGATGAAGTAAGGGGCAGGATTATGAGTTAAGAAAAATTGCCCAGCCTTAGGGAAGTGTTCTTCACAGTTAAGGTGGAAGAAAGCAGGAAACTACTCTCTGTTCCTAAGCCGCAGATTTCTAAAAGTGAAACCCATGCTTTTGCATCAAAAGGACACTATTCTGGTGATGGCAGAGGAAAAAAGAAATGGTGTGACCACTGTCAAAAACTTGGGCATACTCAAGAGGCTTGCTAGAAATTACATGGTAAGCCACGGAACCATAAAGGAAGAATGAAGCCTGAGATAAAAGCCAATGCCACAACTTCAGAATCCAAAACTGAACCTGAAGGAAGGCTAAGCCGAGAAGAGCTAGAATTTCTGAAGAGATTGTTAGCTAAACACGACACTAAAGAGGAGTTAGTAGCTACCGGGAATATTGCTTACACAGGTAACGCTGTTCTAGCCCTCAAAACTAGTGTTCACCATGATCACATGTGGATTATAGACTCTGAGGCCACTGACCATATGACTGGTAATACCAAACTTCTTTATAATATCAAGAAGTGTGACAAGCTCATGTTTACAAGAGTTGCCAATGGAAGGTATGTGAAAGTCCATGGGATAGGAAAAGTATGTCTTTTCGGCAATATGATTTTCACAAATGTACTGTATGCACCAGATTTACAATGCAATCTGATCTTTGTGGGTGAAGCTACTCAATCTAGTTGCTGCAACATTAATTTTTCTGCCTCTCAATGTATATTTCAAGACTTGGAGTTGGGCAGGACGATTGGCGTGGCTAAGTTTCTAGAGGGACTTTATTGTGCAGAGCACCAACCAGCAGCAAATATTTCAAGTTTGGCAGCAGATTCGCATCCTCAATTCACAAATAAAGATGTTCTATTGTAGCACTGTAGGTTAGGACATCCTAGCTTTAAGTATATGTCCAGATTGTTTCCTAATTCCATGAATAAAAGTGCATCTTTTTCCCCTTGTGAAATCTGCAAATTGTCCAAGAATGTGAAAAACAACTACAAATCACACCCCCATGTGTTTTCCCATCCTTTCTCCCTTGTACACAATGATATATAGGGGCTGGCATGTATTCCCACACACTCTCACTCTAAATGGTTCGTTACCCTAATTAACGACCACACACGCTTTACCTGGGTGTACCTTATGATGGATAAATATGATTTTAATGCCATTTTCAAAGCCTTCCACAGAATGGTTCAAACCCAATTCAATGTATCAATCTAAGTCCTTCAAAGTGATGATGGGAGGGAGTACACGAGCTCAAATCTTCAAAATTACCTCCAGAATCATGGGATTATCCATCAAACTAGTTGTGTCAACACCCCTCAACAAAATGGAATGGTTGAAAGGAAAAACCACCATATCCTCAAAGTAACTAGAGCCATAATGCTTGCAAATAACGTTCCTAAATTCTATTAGGGAAAGCCATTCTTACTGCCATCTACCTCATTAATCGCCTTCCTTCCACCACACTTCAGTTTAAAACTCCTCTACAAATTCTTTCCCAGACATATCCTCACTCCCATGTCCTCACCCACATCCCTGAACGTGTCTTTGGGTTTATAGCCTATGTCCACAATGATACTGGACGGAAATTGGATCCTCGGGGCCTTAAGTGTATTTTTCTAGGGTACCCATCCAATCAATTTGGCTATAAATGTTATTCTCCCACTCTGAAAAGATTCTTTGTCACCATGGATGTCACCTTTGATGA
>JANTPZ010011993.1:0-11184 GCA_025593235.1 Vachellia pachyceras | reverse complement strand
TTCTTCTAAGACCTCAAAAAATCTTCACCAGCTATTCTGTTTGTGCAGGCAGATATCTGGTCTTTGGGGATCACTGCAATTGAGATGGCAAAAGGGGAGCCTCCACTTGCTGATCTTCACCCAATGAGAGTGCTTTTTATCATACCCCGAGAGAATCCACCCCAGGTTATCATTTATATCCAACTCATTGGTCTTTCATGTTTCTAACTCTTTTTTGTTAATAAAGTTTTCCAGATAATGTAGCTTTTCCCAGTTTGAGAGTTGATTGTTGATATTCATATGTGCAGCTGGATGAGCATTTTTCTCGTCCCATGAAAGAATTTGTGTCTCTGTGTCTAAAGAAGGTTCCTGCTGAGGTAAGTATCTATTGCATCCACACACCCACTATGGTTTCGTTTTCTTTCTCTTCGTTGCATTTTCATGGTTTTATGTGGTGTTAATACGAATGTTTCTAACTAATAGAATGCTGTTCTAGGATGACTATTTGCTTTAGTTTATGAATCCTGTGAGGTGCTAGAAGACAAGCTTCATGTTATCAAAGTTCATATTTCTTTCGTTCTTTTTTGGTTGAATTTTATAATTTTTAATATTCCTGGGACAGGGAAAGAAGTAATCTTTAATGGTATGTCAAATTTTCCTCCTGAATTTAAAATAATATGGATAATTTATTGGCTTGATTGAATTTGCCCTGGAGAAATCACTATCTGACAAGTTGGCTCTATTCATTTTCTTTTTTCTTTTTCTTTTTGGGGGTGGTGGTGGTTACTGGTGGTGTTATTGTCTCTGTCACCTTTGCTGTAATTTCACCCTTTCTAACTTCTATTTCAGAGGCCAAGTGCTAAGGAACTTCTCAGACATCGTTTTATTCGGAATGCAAGGAAAAGCCCCAAGCTTTTGGAGAGAATAAGGTGCAAATTATTTCTAATAATTTTGGTGCATTTCATTTATTCAATTGACTATTTTTATCTATTTTACTTTGACTTTTAGTTTTTTCTCTTTGATGGTTTTTCTATTTCTTTTTTCTTCTTTTCTTTTTGTATACTTTAGAACTCAAAACTCAAGATGAGATATGTCTGAAATCGTGGATGATCCTTCTCTTCATGTGCACTTTGTAGCATGCTTTCCATGAGTAGAAAATAAAAAATCAAAATATCATTTCCCAGCTTGTGGTTAACATCCTGCATTTCTTGATAGGGAGCGTCCAAAATACCAAATAAAGGATGATCAATCAAAACCTAGAAACGGTCCACAACGTATAGGGGAAGGATCTGATACTATGAAGGTGGTGAGAGATATAAGAGGCGAAGAATCTCAAAGGCCTAGGTAGGCTTTTACCATTGCCTTACTCTCTTATTTAATATATTGAATTTCTGATAGGGTTTTTCTATTTTGCAGTGGTCAGGGTAAAAGCGTGAAAAATACTGGATGGGACTTCAGCATTGGTGGATCACAGGGTACTGGAGCCATTCGCAGTTCCCGTCCACCTCATAGTCCAATAACTATTGTTAATCAAAGAAAAACTTCAGAGAGTGGCCATCAAGCAGCACCTGCCTACAAAAGTAGATTTACTGAGTCTCCAGAAACTACATCTGGAAAAGATTTAAGGGCTCCTTATCATGATGAGCGCAAGGGCAATCACCTGGATGATGTAATTGACTCTCTTACTATGTGGCCTGTTTATCCTTGCTGAAGTTTTCTTATTAACTGAATGACATATCAGGTGTACGGATATTAATATCAGGAATATGGGGGCCTCTTTGGCTGTTTCTAGAACATATGATCAATAATTAAAGATGAGTTCTGAACTGAGAACTGAATGCTTCTTAGATATTTTGACCTTCAGCTTATGAAACATTCAATTCTCTGCCAAGTCAATTATTATGCTTGCAGTTTCAGTGACTTGTGTAGGAAGGCAGATATACTAAATTTAATAAAGCATGATTTTAAGCCTCACCATGATTCTGTCTTCTGAATTTTTCAAATTGCAGGATGAATTATCTGGCAATGAATCAGGAACTGTTGTCATTCGATCTCCAAAAGGATCACATCCATCGTTGAGTCGTGATCATAGCTCTCTGGTATTTTTTTGTAATCTGAACTGGCCCAATGAGAGACTGATTAGGTGTTGCCTCTGTTCTATCTGATCACCTGATGATAACAATTTTATGTACTGTGCAGTCTAGCAGCAGCTTTTTTTCTCTTGAAGAAGCTTCTACCAGTGGAACTATTGTTTTCCGTGGTCAGCATGATGATGATTCTGATTTACAGACAGTAAGATCCAGACTGGGTCTTCAGGAGAGAACTTCAAATGCCTTTCTAGAAGATAGTGCTGCAAATCTTGCTGAGGTTCTTTTTCTGGCATAAAAACTTTGAACAGTTTGCGGAGCTTGACAAACTGGATCTTTTTATCCTTTTTTTCCTTTGTGCCATGCATTTGGTTATTAGTAGGACCCAAAGGAGGTGTAGGAACCCAAAAAGTGCTCGAGTAAAGACCATGTGGCCAGAACTGCTTGTATTTCTACTAGTACCTGTAATCGATTCATTTAAATTCTTGCACAATGCTTCAGTCCGATATTTTAAACTAAGGCTGTTTGATGTAATTTTTAGTGAGATGAAATCCCCATTCCTACTTATAAAAAGTTCCACATCTACCCTTCTCCACTACTTGATGTGGAATTGAGGCATCTCACACTGCCCACATCCTTATCAATTACTTGCATAATTACATTTCTAAATTCATATACGCTAGCTTCCTATGCATTTTGTGGTTTATTTGCATCTTAAATCACCTTTTCAGATGACGACTGAAATTTCTACTCTTTTTTTTTTTTCCAGTGCGTCATTTGCATGTTTATCACGGGAGACTTGACAATGTTGTGATTACTTAGTGAATATCGTTTATTTTTTACTGTATGCTGTTTCTTAATTTGTTTCCCTAGGCAAAAGCTGCTATGCAAGGAGGACGGAAAGGGAATGCCCGAGACAGATTTGCAGCGGGAAAGGTCAATAATGATTCACAAGAAGGCAGGAGAGATCAAGCAACAGGCATCCCCGATTCTTCCAGGTGCATCCATTATTTACAACCATAAAATAGTTGATTCTCTTCCTGTGAAATAAGGATGTGATAAAAAATTCTAGAAAATTTTATTTCAGATCATCTCGTGCCTATTTGGATGCACAAAAGGGAATTTCAAGACCTCACCATCCTAGGGATGTAGAAGAAAGTGCCAAAATAATGTCATCCTCTTTACCATTATCAAATTTGCTTATTCCTTCAGTGAAAGAGGTGAATCCAAGCATAGATTGTAAACTTTTAGCATTTGGAAGCTGTCTGATAGAGCCAAACTTATCTCATGTGCCCTATGATGTCAAATAGAGCATTGACTTGATATCTTGTGGATGAAGAACGCTAGTTTTCACAATTGTAATGACTAGAGCGAGGATTATTTTCTATTTTTATTTGGACTCCTCTACTTTGATTTGAGGTCTATGATGGAAGTTAGAATGTCCTAAATCAAGATAAATATTTCACCAGCTTTCTAGTTTTTGTGTCTCTGAGCAATTTTTAGCTTGTGATCGATTATATATTCTTATTTAATCATGGCGTTTCCATTTTGTAGGCTATTGCTAATGATCCAGATGGCTCAATTGTAGAAGAAGTCATCATTTCACTTGTCAGCATGGAGCGGGCAAATCCTAAATCCTGTGATGTTCTTGTCAAAAGGTTGCTTCAGAGGTTGGCAAGGTTTGCTTTCTACTTACAAACATCACACAAACCTGTGAACAAAAAAAAAATGATTTTTTCGGCGCATTACCTGTTAGCTCATTCTCTAACCAACATATGAAAATTGTGCAGTTCAAAAGAATCTTCATTGAAGGAGCTGCAGGAGCTGGCAGGCGACTTATTCAGCAAGTCAGCTTCCGAAAAAGCTCAAAACACAAGCGTGGCAACCGATGACCGGAGGAAGCTGCAGAACAAGGATGTTCACTCGCATAGTAATTTAAGCCCACTCGCAAAATTTCTTCTCTCCAGGTCTACAGAAGTTGTTATTTGCCTTCTTGATCAACTTTAGTTTCAAAAGTAGATGTTTATTAAAGTTCTCTCAAATAAGTCAATCATGAATGAGTGTGTGACTTTTACTGAATAATGTGTCTATTAAGTTTGTATTTAGATTGGAGGTTTTGATATGTGGAGCAAATGAGAAAGCTCCTTTCTCACATTTATGTGGCCTTTTGGTTTCACAGATGGCAAGGTCAAGTCTCAAGGGATCTAAATCCAACTTAAGTGGAGGACGTTTGGCGGTGGACCTGTTTTTGTGTTTATGTATTTGTTTTCTAATTAAATGTACATAGATAATTGGAAGAAATTGTTGTTTTTTTCTGTATGTTTTGTTGTCATTGTCATTATTATTATTCTATTTCTTTTCCTACATTGTTTTTTCCCTTTTTCCTTGAGAGTGACAGTAACACTATAATTAGGGGGTTTGTTCATTGACATGATAATTGTAACATACAACCATTAATTCGAATTTACAGATTGTTCTCTCTCTGGACTTAATTGCCTAATTCCGATCGTTATGTTAGAGTTTGTTTGGTTTCTCTTCCTAAAATCTAGATTTAGTTTCAAAATCTAGGTTTTACCTCAAAATCTGGGTTTTTTCCAAGCGCTCACATTTTTTCATAAAAGCTATTTTGGATATAAAACTCCAGCTTGAAATCTAGGTTTTGAAAAAGTTATTTTGTTGTCAAATCACATCATCTCTCCTAATAAATTTTCTCTTTTCTACATAGCCTCATAATCTATAAAATTCAATATCCCAAACACAGTGCATGTTTGGAAAATCTTTCCCTTAAGCCAAGACAAAATGCATTCTGAAATTCTTAAAAAGTATCTCGAAATGTGTAAATTTTTTTTAGAATCATAAGCTCCTGAGCCTTTCTCTCAATATATTCAACAATCACCTTTTAAAACGTAAATTTTACTTCGGAATCTGTAAAAACTATTCTTAAAAGAACTTCTAAACGGGGCCAATCTACTGAAACATGATTCATTTTTAATAGAGATTACATTATTCCTTTCTATAGTGTTTATTAATTGAATATAGTTAAGAAAGTGTTTTGTCAAATGTTTGTTAAATGGTGGTTACATCACACTTAAAATGGTATTTTTAAAAAAGTTAATATATATTTATTATAAATAATAAATTAATTTTTTGTTATTATTCACTAATATATATCTCTTATATTAAGAAATAAAAAAAATAATTAAAATATTGGATAGAAATCACCAAATTCATAAAAAAATCTAAAAAAAATGAATAGCTTTGGTCGGAACAAACGTGAATCCTCAATCCTCTGCAGTTTGTTTGAATTTGATAAATAAGTTTATACCATACAATAGCAGAAGCAAGTGGTACTTCAGACACGGTAATGGCGTCGCGGCTTTTGTTCAGGCGGCTTGCCGTCGCTCTTCGAGCTCAGGCACCCACCATTTCCTGTCGCATCATTCCTCTGTCATCTTCTCTTCTCACTCACTGCTCTTCATCTTCATCCTTTTTTTCAAGCTTCAAACTCAGGAACCAATGGCTACCCCACAGCAAGTTTTCCGCTGCTACTTCTTCGGAGGCTCTAGTAGATGATTCCCTTACTACCCCTTACCTTTCGGTTCTAATTCACTGTCCTAAAGATGTCGCAGTAAGCTTTTAGTTCTTGTATTTCTTTTCTCATTCTTTTGATGTTAAGAGTAAAACTTTTAGCTCTTCTGCTGATAAAGTTAAAAAATTGGGAGATTTATTATAACGTGCCAGGAACTTATTTAAAAAAAAGGTCTCGAGTTGTCGGACTTTTTTCATAAACAAGTTCCTTCCATCGACCTTACAATGGCGTGCAATGAGCGTTTGTTTCATGTATGGATTATTACTTTGACTGTTGTTTGATTTTTTCGTTTTCTTTGGTATGCCTTATTACCTTTTTTTTGGAGTGAAAGAAAATTATATTGCTAATGGATATGTCTTATCACTTTTGACGGAAGACAAATGTGGACCAAACACGTCATATTTATGGCTTAGCACTAAAAAAATCTTCCATGTCGTGAAATAAATGTTTGTTTCCTATGTGGGCTCTTCTTTTTTTTATTCGGCCAGCAACCTTTATGGGCTCTTCTGATGTATGAAAATGGACGCAACGTATAAAGGTGTTCATGTATGTGATCCACTGATATAAATGCCTACAAACTGTCAAAAAGAATTATTCTATTGGCTAAAATTAAAGTTCTCAACAGAATCCACTAAACTCAGATGTCATTTTTGACAGTTGAGTAAAGGGAGCACGAGCCATTATGTAGTTGAAGTGTGTGAAAAGGATGATGAATTACATTGCCATAATCAATTTAATTGTACTAAAACATATTAAGCTGATGAAAATTTTGGAAAGTTTGATTGAAATTCCTCTTCTCCTTCACAAGGATGGGCTTGCAGACGCTCTCTTATGCTTTGGCGCAAGTTCTGCCAGCATGGATGAGGATGATTTCCACGTAAATACTGATGAGGTATGATTTTGCCATATTAGACTATATTTTAGTCCCTTTTTGGTGTGTGTGTGTGTGTGTGTGTTTTTTTTTTTGGGGGGGGGCATAAGATTCATGTCATATGCTCTGGCTTCTCAACTGTCATAATGGATCTATATTCTTCATGCCATTTATATGAATGTTAACATAGACATCAATAGAATATTAAAAACGTTGGAAAGTGATGGTATTAATGAACTTATATTGAATTCTTAGAAAGCTTTAGTTTATGCAGGTTTGCATCAGTTCCATTTTCCCTGAAGATCAGGACATAAATATGTGCATTTCACACGCCGCTGATTCCATTGGTTTGAAAAAAATACCAAGATTTGAAGTTAAAATTGGTGAACATGATGACTGGATAAAGAAAACTCAGGTCCATCGCTGCTCTCTTCTTTTATCCTTCCTTTCTTCCCTATATTTGTCTTATGACCATTTCCCAACCATTATCTAGACTCTGTTCAGCCATATGTACATAGCAGCTTTGCAGCCGCCTGAGATTGTTCATGTTACTCAATGCTAGAGTTTATTGTTGCAAATAAGCTGATCAAATTTCGCTCACCATTTTTGCAGGAATCTTTTCATCCAATAGAGATCATTGAAGGCCTATGGGTTGTGCCCAAGTGGAGAGCCCCGACTGTAGGTTTTACTGTTGCTGATCACGCTATAAAACTCTCTCCACACACTCTTGCACACACACACACACACACACAAAAGAAAGAAAGAAAGAAACATACTTGAGGTCTTATATACATCGATACACCCAAGTTCACTACTTACTGAAACATTAGTCCTTTGTCATTATTAAACAAAAACTTGGAATCAGCTATTGCTTCACTTGTACAGGATAATCAAGCAACAAATATAATTTTGAGTCCTGGACTAGCCTTTGGGACAGGAGAGCATCCGACTACTAAATTGAGTCTATTACTCTTACATGGCTGTATAAAAGGGGGAGAATACATCCTGGATTATGGCACAGGCTCTGGAATTCTTTCAATTGCAGCGCTTAAGGTATACGCTTGATGATAAGCACACCTTAGAATTTGAAGAGTTATGAAGCATACAAAGTTATTATGTTAGTACCCATCCAGAGAATCGAAAGAGAGATGCTCAAGAACCAGTATTACATTTGTGTCTTGGTACATAGCATATGTAGTGTAGTCCTCATTCATGTGGACTGCTGAATGCAGTCGTTAAATGTTAAAGATGTGTGATATTTGTTGCAGGGTCCTCATGTGTTATTAACTTTGTTTTCTGATCACTCAATTTTTCATAGTACTAATAACATGGATTTCTTGAGAAGTTGTTTGTTATTTATTCCGTATTCATAACATGCAGCTCTTTTTGTCCTATAAATTTTGAAGTCAGCCTTTTTCTTGTGTTTCAAGATTCAGAGAATACTATCAGAATCATGCCTTTGTTTTTTCTTGCCCTTCCTTTACATTCTCTGCTTATGCTTTTTATTTACAACAGCTGACTCTTTAATTCCAATTTTTCCATCTCACTACCACGCCAGCTTGGTGCTGCCTTTGCTGTTGGAATTGACATAGATTCCCAAGCGATTGCATCAGCATCTCAAAATGCCACCCTAAACAACTTAGGACCAGAAAAAATGCAACTGTATCTGGTACCCGGAAAAACCTCCCCTTCATGCGATACACTGTGGAAGGGCAAAACAGATCTGAGATAGCAGTTGCTACAGAGAAGAACAAGTATGATGTGGTTGTTGCAAATATACTCTTGAATCCTCTAATTGACCTTGCAGATCATATTGTCTCTTGTGCAAAAACTGGGGCAATTATTGGTCTCTCTGGCATCTTATGTGAACAGGTGAATTTAAAGTTGATACAACGTAAAATTTTGCCATCTTTATTCAAGATGCAGCCTTTCCTTTCCCTTAAGTTAGACCGGAGATTCTTAAGTAGGCCATGGACATGTTTGCGTGTCTATTCATAAATGATTTGGTTCATTCGTCTATTATTAAGCAGGTCCAAGAAATGATGGGAACACTTGGATGTGGTCTTGTTTGGTGCAGGTTCAACACATCTTAGAAAGATATTCACCTTTCTTGGAAGGCACAGTAGTGTCAGAAATGGATGGTTGGGCTTGTGTTAGCGGCAGAAAGAGAAGTAATTTGGATGTATGCTAGTATCATCTTCTTTAATACAAGTAGTGGGATGCATCTCTGACATGCCCACCTTGAATTGTGATAAATTTGCAGATAGATTCCCTAGATTCATACCTTGAATTGCTCTTCAAAACATTTTTTAGAAGAGAAAAAATTGTATTATGTTCAATTATTTTCTCCCCTTCAAATTTGTAAGAGATACAGTGTATTGTAATATTAATTCCAGAGTCCAAGTGAGGCGTCAGAGAACTGATTGCTTGCCTCTTTTTTTCCTTGAAAACTGAATAGCAATTTATCTTCCATTTGACCAAAATTAACATTGGTTTTTCTAAGATGTACTGTTTTTTTTTCCAAAATATGGTCATAGTTATTGATATTCTCATATGCTGAAGTGCAGGTAGAGCAGTGTTATCACTTATCTGCATTATTGTCTACATGAGATGTTTGATTCAACTTTGAAGAGAGGAAGGGTACTGTGGTGTTTGTTATGCTTATTGCCAGCCAAGGTCACAGATGGCCATCTAGAGGGCTCTGTTTATAGGTTTTAACAGCCACTTCCGTGTTGGAATTGTTGGATCCTATTTATAGAATTGTCTGCCGCCCATCAACTTTCTGTGGTACACGTAGCATGACATTGACGCTTACCAGAACCACATTGACGGTGCAGAGAAAACCATTAAATGCCCAAGGAAGAAGGCAACTCGAATCTTAATTCGCTGTGAGGGAACAAGCTTATTTTATTAAATGGTTCGTGATATAAAGCTTGTGGTTAATTCATACATCAATCCCATCGGTTCGGACCTAATGATAGCCGACTTAAGTTGAGATTGAGTAGTGTTTTGAGTTTACTCTTAAATAGGATGTCATTGTAACGTTGTTTTTCACTCTCCAAGGTTAAAACCTTTTATTCAAAATTTTTTTTTTTAAGGCACCGTTAATTTTTTTAAGAGCGAGCCCCTCGATTTTTATGTTTATGATAAGAAGCATCATGGAAGATTCTGAGGTTATCCAATCCAATGCCACTGTCCAGGAATGGATTCCAAGAAGGTAGTGATGAACTCGCAATCCCTTACTGCCCCACTGTTACAAGGTAATCGTGGTCATCTACAGCCACTTCACTGCACGGCCTCATGTCTATGTAACGTGCTTGTTTGGCTTAGTGTTTACGGTATTTTTCTGTAAAACGAGATAGTCTCTTTTATATATTTGTGTCAACTTGTGTAAAAAGATTTATCCACCGCGTTTCCAAACGGGCCGCACTTGTTGAGAGAGAAATAGGTAGGACTGGTGAATAGGTTACATGTTGTACGGATTCATATAGAACGGAAATGAAAAATGTGAGAGATACAATTCCAAGCTAAGGCTTGCAAGAGGGAGGGAAAAGTATTAAATGTGTGAAAAACTACGTACCTCTTTCTTCTTCCTCCTTGTGAGCTCATCTTGCCATCTCAGCTCCTAGGGCATAGTCCTCCGCAGTCCGCAGCACCCCCTCTAAGAGATGAATGTGAGAGGCAGAAATAAAAGGGGGAGAAGAAGAAGCTAGTGAATGGAATAGGGGAAGGTAAAGGGAAAGATGAAAGGAAGGCTGCCATGAGACCTCCTTTACCATCTCTGCTCAAACTCATCCAACGGATATATGGATTCTGTCCATTGAAACCGACACAAGAAGCTAATCAGGGAGAAGGGTGGCTTCCTTTTTTTTTTTTTTTCTTTGGGAGTAGGTTCAGGTATACTATAAACATACACATCCAGGTTATTTCAAGGTTGATGACTTTCCATGTGTACACTTGGTGCTGGATGCATGGGAAAAAGCTAAACAAGAAGCTTCCACCTTCAGTTATTAATTAATTTGGAAGAAAGAGGCAGGTGGACGTGTGAACTGCCATGATCAGAAAGAAATGACAAGATCAATGTTTTTCCTCGCAAGCACGAGTATTTTCTATTCAAAAGGTAAATCCATTCAAAGCAACGTGGGTACTAAATATATAATGTTTTATTAAAAACGTTTGAGTGGTTTGTGGAGGATGGTCTGTTAACCAGAGCGGCGGCTTTTGGTGCTGTACTTCAAGGGAAAGAAGAATAATCGGCGGCTTCCTTCCGTCAGGTGGGAGAGAACGCCCTCATCAATTAAAAACATTGGTACAGAAATACTAATGTAAATATGTGGAGGAGATTATTTCATTTTACAGAAAAATACCGTTAAATGTGCATTTTGACTCTGGATAATCATTGTCAAACAAATTCGGATACGACAGTTGATTCACCGAATCATAACAACAATAGTAGGAGTAGCAGGAATTGTCTTATTACTTGATAAAAGATGGAATGGGTGTTGGTTGTTGGAATGGTTGAAATACTGTAAACCGGCAAAAATGAGATGGGGGGATTCGGTGGCAAGTAGGAGTAATAATAATTAATAAGGCAGCCAGCAGAAGTGCGATGAGCTGATTACGGTACTACAAGCAAGGAGTTTATGGTCTGATATTGA
>JANTPZ010011992.1:0-16075 GCA_025593235.1 Vachellia pachyceras | reverse complement strand
ATGAATATAAATAATTTATTTAGTTTCTTTAAATTTTAATAAAGTCATTGACCCTTATATTCAAGAAGGGGGTAGTATTTTCTCTATCTATGCAGAATTAAGTTGTTTTAAATGCAAGCAATAGTTACCAATGGGTATTCGATCCAGTCAAAGGGATTAAGTCACTCTTAAGAAATTTCCGTTGAGAAAGTTACCACATTCGGTGTATGACAGTGTCTTGAATAAGATTACCTTCAACATGAAAACATTTATGCTTTAGCAAAAGAAATGCAAGCAAGATCCAATAGACAAGAAAATTCATGAAAATGAGTGGTAGTTCAATGCCATGTGAAAACTTATCTCATATGATTTAATTGTATATTCAACTTAGAACTCCTTGAGCCAGCTGCTGAATTTTGCAGTCTTAAACAAAATGATGCATCAGGGGAAAGATTAGAGAATGAGAAAAATAAGAGGTTCATGATTTGGTTGGACATGCAGAGACATCATAATTAGGACTTGTTTGGAAGCTATTTTGAAAATAGCTTTTATAGATTTCGAGGTAAAACCTAGATTTTTTAGAATAGATTTTGGAAAATAGCTTTTACAGATTCCGAGGCAAAACCTATATTTTTGAAAAGTGATTTATGTTTGGAATGTTATTAACTTTTATGGATTCCGAGGCAAAAGGTAGGTAGGAAAGGGGAAAGAGAAATAATGAAAAGTATGAAAGAGGAAGGAGAAGAACGAAAAGGTAGGAAAAATGAAAGAGAACGAAAGAAAAAGAAGGAAAGAGAAAAGATAAAGAAGGAAAAAAGTAGGAAAGATGAAAGAGAAAGAAAGAAAAACGTTGGAAAGATGAAAAAGTAGAAAAGAGTAGAAAAGAGAAAACCTAGGTTTCAAACCGAAATTTTGTAACCAAAATAGCTTTTCTGAAAATTTTTTGTGCTTAGACAAATCATATGTTTTGTAACCAAATCTAATTTCTGATAATAGCTTCCAAACAAGCCTTTAGTAGGTTGGTTGAATTGTTTGCAAACTGATTATACTAAAAAAAGTGCCCACTGGATTTATAAAAACTAGTCATCAATATTCAATGCTCTGTGATATAAATTTTACAGGGAAGAGGAAGCAAGCTGTTCATAAATATTGGAAAGTATAATTCGTTTTCATATGTGTAATATTTTTTTTTTGAATAAAAAGTCACTTGCATATGCATTTAACTAAAGGAAGTCTAGAATTGAAATATCCTTAAAAATGGTTTTTCTATTCTTCTGGAGAAATATCCATAATGACATCTTCAACATTCATCTGGTAATCTTGATAAATGATAAATCACAATCAACACAACAATTAGCTTCCCATGATATAAGATCAAACATAACAATTTACTTAAGTAGAAATCCAACTATTGAAGGATGGCTGTTGGATTGTTGTTAATGAATTGCAACGCTTCTCCAAAGTTGAGTCAAAACCCAACATTCATTTGGTAATCTCGATTAGTCAAAATAAACACAATGATTAGCTTCTCATGACATAAGATCAAACACAACAGTTTAGTCATACGTTAGATCAAACACAGCAGTTCAGTGTTGGACTTCACCCTTTGCACTTTTATAAGGCTGTGTGATTTTGTCACTTTAAATATCCCTTCACATGCATAGGATTTATTTTTTACCAGACACATATATCCTCCTATTGAATGTAGGGCTCAGCAAGTGGCTCACAGGTCGATGGACCCGC
Organism: Vachellia pachyceras; assembly: GCA_025593235.1. Lineage (NCBI taxonomy): Eukaryota > Viridiplantae > Streptophyta > Magnoliopsida > Fabales > Fabaceae > Vachellia > Vachellia pachyceras. The sequence continues at coordinate 14,353 of JANTPZ010011992.1, read as the reverse complement.
CCAAAAATTTACCCATTTGGGCCTGCCCAAAAAGGGCTGTCATGGGTGGGTTCTAAACGAGCGGGCTACGGGCACACCCTTGGGCTGCCCTTACTCGCCCGTTAATTTTTTTATATTTATAATTTTTTATTATAATATATTTAATTATTTTGCTTCATCACCATACAATTTCCCTTTGGTAAAGGAACATGTTAGAAATTAAACGGGCGGACTATAAGTTGGCCATTAAACCAGGTCGTCCCACCCTTTACTCAACCTTGATTGAAGGTGATCCCATTCAAAATATTGTAAGGCAAAAACATAATATAAAAATAAATGAATGAAATAAAGTTTAGATGAATGAATGAAATAAAGTTTTTTTTTACAATTAAAGTTTAGATGCGTTGGATCTCAAAGTATATTTCCAGGCTTAAAGAGCTCATAAAAAGGTATTTACAAATCATTCACTAACAATATTCTTACAGCAGTAGTTGAATTTAGAATTTTTTTGAGGCTGAGGCCCAGAAGACAATTCTTTGGGTCGCACTATTGTTTGAAGTGTGTAACTCATTTATCATACTAGATAGCTTTTAATCATGTGATTAGTGATATGATACTATATAATTATATTGAAAAAAATGATCAGATACATAATAATTTATTTTTTAGAAAAATTATATATTTTTATTAAACTTAAAATTTTTAAATATTTGGAGAAATAATAACAAAAAATGGTTGTAAACCTCATGAAACATGTTCTGAAACTGAAATGTTTTTTTTTTAAAAAATTTACAAGGAGCCTATAATGCATTTTTCAAAAGGAATTTAATCAATTTATATATGTAAAAGTCAGCTACTTGATTATATTCATCATATAATGAATGAAATAATAATTGGAAACCAAAAATAATATTATTTAAATTATATAATATTATATATATATTTTCTGCATTTACGCACTATTTATTATTTATATGAGAAAACGTCAATTTTATTCATGTGATTTAAAGTCAGTTACTTGGCAGTAGGCCGGGCTGGCTTCGCACTTATTCAGCGCCTAACTCGCCTTTTTTTAATTTTTTTTAAAAAAATTATTTTATATACTTTTTTTCAATCTCAATATTTTTTACAAAGGAAAAAGTAATATTAAATTCTATTTTTAGAAAATTATTCAACACTTATTGATAGAATTTGAAAAGAGAATCATGAAAATATACAATCTTATAAAAAAAAAATTGGGTAAAAATATAGAGAAAAATTATTTTTATAAAAAAAATAAAATAGAAAAAATTGACGAGCTCGGGCTGAGAAATACCAGCCCACCACCAGGGAATAGGTTGACGGGCTGACCCATCCAACCCGTTAACCCATGCTGGTCAACCCGCAACCCGCGGATTGCTCGTTTTCCATCCCTACTTGGCAGCGCTATTTATTTACTTTTTCTTATTTTATTTAATTTAATATTGAGAATCAGCTGCCCGTACAGACTGGTCGATGGTCTGTAGTATACGTTATGAAATTATTTTTGTAATTTTGTTTAATTTCATATTTTATTCAATCAAATTATGGCTCTCGAATCTCGATTTCAGTCGCCTCTTTTGCACGGAAGTCCTCATATTCCCGTCATAGTTTTTTTCCCCTCTGGTCTATACGTCTCTATCAGGTACTATATTCTCTGCGTGGTTCTGTGTTGGTTTTTTGTTCCTATCCGGTAATTTCTTTCGTCTCTGATTTTGTGTTTCAGGGCTTTTGCCTTCTCCGATCTCGTTTGGTTGTCGTAGAATCGAGCAATTATGACTCATATCCTTTGATCTTGTGATATGCTTTAGTTTTTCTCAAGTTTTAGCTATTCTTCGGGTTGAATTTCCGTTTGGTTTCATTGAAAATCCGGGAAATTAAATTTCCTTCTGGAATGAGAGAATAACCCTTGTTTTTATGGAGAGAAGTGGTGAGGAATTATTGAGGTCGCATTTGAAAATTCTCTTTAGAATTTAAAAAATTTCTTTTTTTTCCTGAATCTCAATTCAGAGTGAAATTTATTATATCTTCTGTTCTCAACCGCGATCAGCTTGCCATGGATTTTATTCTTCTTATGGTGTCGTAAGGCCTTTTGTTTCCCTTTGTTTTTTACTTTAACGGTGGAGAACGCGGTAACCAGAGGGAGAAAGATCGTGAAAGGGCTCAGGCCAGGGTCCCCAAGGGCGGCAAGCAGGGCAAGAACGATGGGTTGACTCCTGAGCAACGCAGGGAAAGGTTTGTTCTTCTTTAATACTTGTTCTTTTATTGTGGCTAGCTTTTGTTTATTCCTATCTCTTGGGGCCAGAGATGCAAAGGCACTACAGGAGAAAGCAGCGAAGAAAGCAGCTCAGGATGCAGCTGGGAGTAAAGCTGCAGGTGGTAGTGGTGGAGGCAAAAAATAAGCAAGGATGATTGCAAGATAGGCATGGAAATAGCTGTATTAATCATATTCTGACGTTGATTTTCAGTTCTGGGTCATATATGAGTGTCACTTGATGTGAACTAGTGTTTCAGGATTGATGTTGGCTGATGTGAATCTGACTTTTATTTATTTGGAAGACCAATCTGTCTGTTGTGTTTTCCCCTAAATTTCTGCTATTGAATGGAACAAATCTGGTTGCATGTACATATATGTGTCTTATTTGGCTGGTAAAAACACTTCAAATGACAATGTTTGATCATTAATCTGTTCCACCATTGAATTGTTTAGGCTTATATCAAGTTGTGAACTATGGTTCTATTATCTTTGATTATGTTATTTGCTTCGCTGGAAAATCTGCTTATTTCCTACGGATCTACATTATGAAGCATACTGGTTTGGGGCAGATCTTTGCATAGTGAATCCTATGGTAGACTGGGTTTTAATGGAGTCCCTGCACACATTATGCTTTCATATTGGTACTAGGATTAAGGATGTAACTTAGTAACACACATGCTTCACACTTGCACACCGAGCAGCAAATGATAGGGTCTCCCCTTACAATAATCCACTATAGGCAACTCAGAAAATTTATAAGACTTCTGATATTGATATCGTGAACATAATCAATTCATGTGACAAACAAAAGTAGCACAACTCAAACGCACACAACACGAGATGACAAAGTGGGTAAACAACTGCTGCCTTTTTGAGCGGCCAGTGCACTCCCAAGTGTTCCTTCCCCAAAGTTGTCCTCCCTTTTTCCCCGTCTAAGATCCTTCTCAAGACCACCCATTCCGTCTGTTGTTCAGCAGGAGATTCCCTTTCTGCGTAGCTTGTTCCTCTGAGGCTCTGACCTTCATGCATAGATCCCTTCGCCCTGTATAATTAGTTAGCCCACTTGCCTCAGTCTCATATCTCCCTTTCTAACCTTTTCCTGGCTACTTCAAGCCTTTCTAGTAGTAGTAGGTTGTTATTTAATTGTAGTAAAAGGAAGTTAGTTGGGTAGTTAGTAAAGGGGTTAATGAGCCATTAGAAATGATAGGGAGCCAATGGCTATATAAGGTGTAAAGGTCATTGTAATCTGAGAGTATGGATTGTATGGGTGGAATAAGAGTTTTGTTTGTCTTGTTCCATCTTTCTCTCCGTCTGCTCTCTCCCATTCCTTTTCTGTCTTCCTTTCTCTAATTCTCCCTATCACAGTTACACAACATGGGTTGAGCAGTTCCTTTGTTCGTGTTTTGTCCATGTTCCACACACTTCATGTTAACTTTATACCCCAGCAATGACAAAACTGGCACTTTTCATTTATGCTTACTATGTAATATCTTTTGGAGCTGGCTGTGAACTTGCATTATGGTACTAAAAAGCTTGCTCTTGCTCAATAAAATGAGAAAATGTCTCAATATTCTCTGCATTAGATTAGTTTATGCTAATTCTCCCTGCATTACAATTTTTTTCTGTGGGACTCCATGAAACTCTGTTTATCTTCTCCATGAAACTCTGTTTATCTTCTATTGGTGATTGTTCTATTTGGACACAAAAAGTACCCTAAGAAGTGAACTTGACCACTCACTACTATCTTCTTTCTTTTTATCTTTTATTTCTTTCTCCATTTTCTTCTGTGTGCATCTACGTTGGAATACTAGCAACCTACGGCAGATTGACCTTGTTAGTGGTAAACTTGGCTTTTAAGTTTCAAGCATAAGCCAAGATGTGGATTGCTGAAATCATGTGATGTAAATTGTAAAGACTAACTAATAAATTAATTTGAGTAAAAGATGGATATAGTACTTTAAATTGTGTACAAAGCAATTGGATACATATGAGGGAAGAGAACAGCAGTCCACTAAGACTCCTAATCTCTTCGGCCGAAAAGATAAACGCTCGCCAGACTCATGTACAGCTTAGCAGCTTGATTGAAGTGTTAAATCGCAAATAAGCCAGCTTGGTCCGCTGAATTTAGGAATTTTAATTCATGTAATCGTTAATCCACATAATTACATTATTATATCTTCGCGTTCCAAGGGAAGGGACGAATCAAAATGTTCCAAGGTGGAAAGTGAGTTGCATACATCCAAGTTTTAAGATGTAAAATCGTCTTTTTAAAGTTTAAACTTTAATCCAAAATTATAAATATTTCGTAATCTCATCTTCATCATTGAAGTAATAATTAACTTATAGGAAGAAGCATCACTAGTTCCCTGCTCTTTGACTTACGAACATCGTACATTATTGGGTTGCACAAAGGCTGGGTTGAATCGGATTTAGTATCAATCCGGAGTATAGTCTTAAAAAAGAACTGATTTGATCTATGTGGTACGAGGATCAATTCAGCCTGAGTTAGCCTAGGACCAAGGCCAGATTGGATGAAAGCAGGAAGCTTGAAAAACATGGTCGCAGGTCGAGACTTAAATGCACTGAGAGCACAAGTATGAACATCAAGGGGTCAAAAAATCAGATATTGAAGCGGGTGAGATAGTGATTTAAAATTGATGGGTTAGATCGGGGTTACACTAACTATATTAACATAATAGAATTTAGTATATTATATTTTGTTATAAAAGTTAATATGTAAAACCTATAATATTATTTTATTTTACTCATATTTTAAATTTTTAGAGATTAATTAAATATTAACGATAAAAATCATTGGGATAAAATGAATTAAATTTATCTTATTTTCTCATGATTTAATTTCTTTAAATATAAAATAGCGAATAAAATGTTAGTTTTGTTACCGTATTTTTTAAAAAATTAATGAATCATGTATTCTCACTCTTGTTCCATTTTTTAAGTGTCTTAGCTTTTATTTTTTTTAAAAAAAATAAGCAAATCAGTTCACCCACCCAACCAGACGGTTTGACAGGGTTGGACGGGTTAACACCGGGTTGATCGGTTCAACTAGATCCTTAACTAGATTGCCAACCAGACCCACCCGCAACCAGTTCGTGCGGTTTTTGACTTGAATCGGTCGTTCGGTTTTTTGTACAATACCTATTTTTACCCCTATTTAAAAAGATTATGGGAAAGAAACTAATGGGAAAGGCCCCGAGCTTGAGAAAGAGAGCATGAGTGAGAGAAAGGGTGTGCATTCTGAATTTGTTGCCAACAAAGGGAATGGACCTGGGGGAGGAAGTGGTTTATCAAAGGAAGAAGATGACATCTTGGGGAGGAACATCAAGAAACTACCGCAGGATGCTATGATGGATGAGGCATGTAGTGAAGCTAACATTAATTCAGTCAGGTCTACTGATGTGGATATGGAGGACCAGGGCTTCAAAGAGCGTAATCCAAGGCAGGTGCGTGGTGAGGAATTTGTTAAAGTGCCTACCAAAACACAAATCTCATACAAGGCTAAGCTTACAGACGAAGCAGAGAATGTTTTGGACAGGGACTTGGAGGACTAGTTGAAAGATTGGATTAGAGAAGAAGAAGACTTAGTTCCCTCTTTGACGGAAGAACAGAAGAAAGTTATGGATTCTTTGCCAAGCTTAAATATGCCGGATGAACGCCTTAAGAATCTATGCAGACCATGGAAGGATGCGCTTATAATCACCATCTTGGGCCAGAGAACGAATCTGAGCATGATGAAGGACATAATTTCTTGGTTGTTGAAGAGTGATAACTTTGATCTTATTGATCTTTCTAACAATTATTTTATTTTTAAATCAGAAGATAAATCGTTTACCACAAAACTCCTCTTTGAAGGGCCTTGGATGATACAAGGGCATTACCTAGTAGTGCAGAGATGGAGCCCCAATTTTAACCCCTACTGTGACAAGGTTAAAAAAGTGGCAATTTGGGTAAGAATCCCCACTCTCCCTCTGCATGTGTACGATGAGGATTGTCTGTTTGAGCTGGAGAATCTAATAGGGAAAGCCCTCAAGGTTGATCTCAATACTCTAGTGCACAAGGAGGCAAGAAATGCTACTGTGGAAAGAGGTAAATTTGCAAGGGTCAGTGTTGAGGTGGATTTGAATAAACAGCTCCAATCACGTTTTGTCCTAAGGAAGAAAATTTTTACAGTGGAGTATGAGGGACTTAATACTATCTGTTTCAAATGCGGAGTGTATGGCCATAATCAAGAGGTCTGTGTTCAGGCGGAGCAGGAAACTAACACTACGCCAGAAACAAGAACTGCGTGTTTGGGGAGGGTGCCGGAAAACCAGACACCGAAGGGAAGATCCAACAGGGAAACCAAACACCCCTTGGTGAGCGTGCCTGGGGTTACCGTTGAAGAGAAATTTGGACATTGGATGAAGGTAAGACCTGGATCATGTCAACGAGCTCATAAAGCTGGTCAGGAAAGTAGGCAAAAAAGCATGGAAAACAAAGCCAGAAAAAGCAAGAGCGTCAAGTTTAAGGTTTGATATCTTACAAGAGCAAGTAGGAGAGGACGTACCTGGCGAGAAATCAAATCCTAGCATCCAAAAGGAAAATTCTGTACAGTGGCGCAAGAAAGAGGCAAAGGTGAGCAACCATAGCAAGAAGGAGGAGCAAGGTTATGTGTTTAAGGAAGTATATAGCACGGGGCCCGAGATGAAAGAACAAGCTACCAAGCCTGGTGAAAGGGGTAATGTAGCTGACGGCAGGAGAGAGAAAAAGGACAAAAAGCAAGTCAAACAAGGAAAGCAAGTGGCAGCTTGTGTTGAGCCGTCGACTACTAATGAGGGCTTCACTATTGGTAAGTCATCTTTCCAAAGCTTTATGGGCTCCACAAGGAAGAGAAGCCCCCTTTCTAGGCCCAAGATCCTTTCCCCCATTTTGAAAAGAAAACAAAGTGGTAGAGCCCATAAACTTGTTTTTGGGCCCATGCTAAATAAAGGGCCCCTTAATATGGACCAAGACCAAAGCAACAAGATAATGGATGCTGACTAAGTGGCTTGCAATGTTGGGAATCGAATGGACAAGGTGGACAAGGGCCAGAGTAACGGACTGAAGGATGATTACCAGTTTAGGCGTGTCGATGGGACCTTGGGGAACACCATGCCAAGCTCGACTGGAAATTCCGAGCGACGCAATGAAGGGGACCAATTGGGCAATTGTATCACTGAATTTATCAATCCCAATACGCCGAGCTTCAGCGACCAGATCTGGCCGTTACCAAGTAAGCTTCCTGATCCAATTAATTTAGCCAGTATGGGTGAAGCTAATATGGAGGTTTTAGAATCAAATGATCAATGGTTTGAGACACAGGATGAGGTCAAGGAGGACTTGAGGATTGATGGGGACTTACATGGCTGTTCTGACCATGGCCAATAACCTCAGATTTTGGCTGTTGTTTCTCTGTGTTTTATTTTTATTTATGAATTTACTGTCTTGGAATTGCAGAGGCGCTGCCTCTAAATCCTTTCCTGGTAGACTGAAAGATGTTCTCAAAAGTAACAATGTGAATATTTGCATTCTTACTGAAACGCGGGTCAGTGGTTTGAAAGCGGATAGAGTCATTAACAAATTGGGGTTTTTTAGCTGGATGAGAATTGAAGCTACTGGTTATGCTGGGGCTATTTGGCTCTTATGGAACATAGAGGATTTTTCTGTGAATTATCTCTGCTCGTCCACTCAGGCTCTTCATGTGAGGGTGAAGAAACCAAGTGAATCTAGGGGTTTCATTCTTTCTTGTATCTATGCTGAGCCTTGTAACAGATTGAGGCAGAACCTCTGGCAGGACCTTATTGCTCGTATTAGTAATATTAAGGATCCGTGGATTGTCGTAGGAGATTTTAATGCCTATCTTTCGTGTGATGATACAATGGGAGGTGATGGACCGAAGAGCGTATCTATGAGACAGTTTGGGGCCTGTATCCATCAAGCTCGTTTGATTGAAATGGAACATGTAGGTGACCGATTCACATGGGAGAGAGGTCAAATTAAGGAGCGGATTGATTGGGCTTTCACAAACATAGAATGGAACTAGTTATACCCTTTTTCGAAAGTTCATCATCTAAATAGATTTGGGTCTGATCATAGGCCCATCCTTATTCGGAGCTCTCCTACTACTCACAGGAACCACCACAGACCCCCTTTTCGTTGTCAGGCAGCTTGGTTCTTAGAGAAGGCTTTGTGGATATTGTTAGAAATTGTTGGTCTAAGGCTTCATGGAATGAAAAAGTCTCTTGCTTCACTTTGGAGGTTGAGGAGTGGAATATGACGAAGGTGGGTAACCTAAGCGTTAAAAAAAGACAACTCCTTCATAGAATTGAAGGGATTGACAGAGCTAGGAGGCGAAGGGACAATCAACATTTAGCCCAAACTGAGAAGGAATTATGGAAGGATTACAATAAATTGCTGGCTCAAGAAGAACTTCTCTGGTTTTAGAAATCTTGGTGTAATTGGCTTAAGTGGGGGGATAAAAATAGCAAGTTCTTCCATACTTTCGCTATTATAAAGAGGAATAGGAATCGAATTGAGGGCCTGAAGGATGCAGATGGTAATTGGGTGTTTAATCAAACAATCTTAAGAATATTGCTTTGTGTTACTACAAGGATTTATTTTGCAGTGATCATCAGGGCCCCGTTTCCCTTAGCACATATACAAAGTTCCCATCCCCTTAATGATGTGGATCACACGAGCCTGTCTAAAGAGGTCACAAGGCAGGAAATAAAGAAGGCCACCTTTGATCTTGGAAGATTTAAAGCCCCTGGTCCGGATGGTATCCATGCTGTTTTTACCAGGAATACTGGTATCTTATTGGTGATTCCATTAGCGCTATGGTGGAGAACATCTTTAGAGACCCATCTCAAGTCAAGGACATCAATAACACTAATCTGGTCTTGGTCCCCAAAGTGGAACATCCAGAAACTATAAGGGATTTCAGACCAATTTCTCTCTGCAATGTAAGCTACAAAATCATTACAAAAATTATTAGCAACCGGCTAATGAATATTGTTGGTAATGTGGTTGGGCAACATCAAAGCAGCTTCATTGCGGGAAGGCAAAGCAGTGACAATATAATTATTGCCCAAGAGGTGAATCACTCTATGAGGATGAAGAGAGGGAATAGGGGTTGGATGGCAGTGAAGGTTGATCTGGAGAAAGCCTATGATTGCCTAGAATGGGCTTTTATTGCGGACACTTTTTGAATTATGGGTATGGATGGTTATATATGTAATGCCATAATGGCATGTATCACCAGCCCCTCTTTTCAGGTATTATGGAATGGCGAGCCCACAGATGAATTCACTGCGTGTAGAGGCATTCGTCAAGGGGACCCTATTTCTCCTTATATCTTTACTCTGTGTATGGAACATCTTGCTCATATTATCCAAGATGCAATTGATGAAGGTTCTTGGTGGCCAATCCAACTCAATAGGGGAGGTCCCTGGTTGTCTCATCTATTCTTTGCGGATGACTTAATCCTTTTTGGAGAAGCCTCGGAGGATCAAGTGGATGGGATGTTGAGGAGCTTAGAGAGCTTTTGTGCAGCTTCAGGGCAAAAAATTAATAAAGCTGAGACGAGAGTCTTCTTCTTTAAGAATGTCCCTTTCTCCAAAGCTTATATGATAATCCAACAGATGGGTATTATTTTGACAGGGGACTTGGGAAAATACCTAGGAATCCCTCTCTTGCAGAAGAGGGCCTCCTATGTTACCTTCGCTCCAATTGTGGAAAAGACCCAAAAGCGGCTTGCAGGTTGGAAAAAGGGATGCCTCTCTTTGGTAGGTTGAGCCACGCTAATCAAATCAGTTTTATCTGCCCTTCCTTCCTATTTTATGCAAACCATGCTCCTCCCCAAAGGTCTGGTTCATGAGCTAGAAAAGAAGAGTCGAGGTTTCCTTTGGGGAGATACTGTGGATAACAGGAAAATCCACCTATTGCCTTGGGAGCTAGTCAACAAAGATAAGTCTGTTGGAGGTTTGGGGATCAAAGACCTAAGGAAACATAATGCAGCCTTTGTTATGAAAGTCTGTTGGAACCTCGTGACAAGAACGGATACCCTTTGGGTTTGTGTCCTTAGGGCTAAATACAAATGTGGGGCAGGTTTCATGCCGAAGGTGAAGAAGAAACGTAACTCCTCTCTTACTTGGCAAGGGATCTGTGCCGTCTGGCAGAATTTCCAAAGACGTGTAGGTGTGAAGTTGGGAAATGGAGAACAAACTTCCTTTTGGTTTGATAACTGGGTAGAGAAAAACCCTCCTCTAGTTGACTTGTTCCCGGGATGGGAAGGCCTGTTTGATCGGAGCACTACTGTCTCAGAATTTGTTACCCCCCGGGGGGACTGGGACAATGTAAAGCTGAATAGATGGTTTCAACCCCGTATTGTTGAGCGGATTACGAGTGCACACCCACCGTGTGAGGAGAGAGGAGAGGATAAACACTTCTGAAAACCTGCTTCGGATGGTTGTTTTTCTGTTAGTTTTGCCTATCATTTTTTCTCTGCAGGTGATCGCCAAAGGGGAGATCCTTTCTGGAAGAAGCTACGGAGATGGCAGGTCCCGGAGAAGATTAAAGCTTTTATGTGGATTTTTGCTCATGGGAAGACCCACACAGCACAACTACATGCCAGACGGGGCCTTGCGGAGACAGCAGTGTGTCCTTTTGGATGTAACCATGGGAGGAATTTTTCACTTTGCAGGGGACGGAGTGGTTGAAGTGGAACATACATGGGCAGGCGGGCCAAGATTTCACACAGAAGATTCGATGGGGTACCCTGTATAGTTATATTTGCTAGGATATTTGGGTTGACAGGTGTAGAAGAGTTTTTGGAAAAGAGGAGAACTTCGACCTCACTAGTGCTCAGACTTCTTTCTTTAGAGCCTGTGGGGATCTTTCCCTCCTGTCGAATTATAAGTTTTATGCAGGTCAATCCAGTGAGTTGTAGGAAGAAGCTACAGAAACATTGGAACTTTGCAATCTTGAAGTTGATGATTCTGTTCTTAGCTCGGGTCAGAGTGGGTGTGGTGGGACTTTTCGTGCAGCGGACAACAGATGGATTGGTGGATATAGCTGCAAACTCTCTATGGTTCCCCCAACCATTTTAGAGCTTATAGCCATTATCCATGGTTTTCATTTCTGCTGGATACGGGAGTACAGAAAGGTCAAAGTAGTCACTGACTGTATTGAAGCTGTCAATTTAGCGACTCGAGGATACGATGCCAGGCATCCATTCAAAGACATTGTTGATGAGGCTCGGATTGGTCTCCAGAGATTGGAACATTGTTTTTCAGCACATCTTGAGGTATAGTAATATATTGGCAGATAGACTAGCTAAAATGTCTCATGACTTAGTGGAAAATTTCTGTTTCTATGAGCAGTCACCACTTCCCCTACAAGGGATGGTGTGTGAAGGGGTTATCATACCCCTTTAAACTCTTGTAGTTGGTTTTTATTTTCATGGAGTCCAGTTTTATATTAAAAAAAGATTATGTACATTTTGCACCTAACAATTGTTTACGATGTTATATGCCTTTTTCGCGGTAGATAAATGATATTCTTGAACCTTTACTTAAATTTAAATAATATTTGAATTTTTTTTGCCATGAAATGATATTTGAATTTAAAATAATGTAAATTTAGATAATGCACAAATTGATGTTTGATATGGGAATGTTTGGCACAACTTTATAAAATTTAGATAAAACTTCAATCACATTTACTGTAAATAAGGGTGAAAAGTTGAAAAAAAAAAAAGGTTGAAAAAGTAAATACCTACAAAAAAAAGTTATAAAAGTAGCTTCCATATCAACTTCTTTTATATGCCTGCTTCTGGTGAGGTCCATGAGTGGAGCAGAATCAATGGCTTCGATCTCCAGCACCACCCTTCCATTTCCAACAGCCATTAGCCGGCGACGACCCGCTGATAATTCGGGACGCGTTCGGGCACAGTCCGAACTGGATCCGAATTCCCCTTCGCCTTTGTCTCCTCCCTCTAGTGACGCTGAAGAGAAGTCATCGGGTACAATGATAGTCACTGATTGGCGCGCAAGGAGAATGGCCATGGAAGTTCAGAAGCTGAAGGATAAGGAAGCGAAGGAGAGAAAAGAAGAGGTGAACAGGAAGATAGCATCGAAGAAAGCCATATCGGTAATACTCCGAAGGGAGGCCACCAAGGCCATTATTGAGAAGAAGAGGGGTCCCACCAACTCCAAGAAGCTGCTTCCGAGGACCGTTCTAGAAGCGCTTCATGAAAGAATCACCGCTTTGCGGTGGGAGTCTGCTCTTAAGGTCCGCCTCTTTGTTTTGGAGCTTAATCGAGTTCATTATTTGAAAATGATATGAAATAATCTGCTTAAGATTCAATTGTGTACCATCCGATTGTCTTCAAATGTAGTTAAAATTGGATTATCTAAAAGTGTTGTTGCATGAATGGCGGGTATCATGGATTATTGATTTCCACACTGGTTAACTTGCAAGCTCTATGGATTCTGTTGTATATTGATGTGGAAAATGGGTTTTGAGGATTTATTCTAGAGCCTGTGCTTATATAGTATAATGTTTTCCTTGACTAGTTGAACAAGGGAATCAGGGGGCAAGAAACTTTTACTCTATTGGTGGAGCAAAGCAGCCCATGCCTGTTACAGAAATTAGAATATTATTATCTAGAGTAGGACTTTTTTGAAGGTACTGACAGAGGTTGTTACCGTGTAGCTCATAGACAAACTCATGGAATGCTAATTGCTTCTTGAGGATCTCGCTGAGTGCTAATTTGACAATAATTTCTGTTGGATGTGTAACGGTCTTGATATCCGTTATTTCCTTTGAGGCATCTTTTCTGTTCTTTACTAGATATATTCTAGATATTCTTGTGTAGTGAGTATGTTAGTTTGGTAGTATGTATTTTAGTGTTTATTCATTGGTTGTACATACAAATTATTGCAACCAAAGTTTCCGTTGCAACTTGGGGACTCATAAGGAGGAGAGAAAATGAGACCTGAGACAATTATTGATGTGGCACCATTCACTAGAGGGAGCCGTGTTGTTGACTGCCTTTAAATGCTACCCTAAAAATTGAAACCAGTTGGAAAAGGTTGAGATATTACTAAAAGGAAGGAGGTCCAAGGATTTCCGGTATTAATTAAGTCTATAAAATATAAAAATTTTGATCCTTATCTCTAACTTTCGCTCTCAAATTTTTGAGATTCCCTTTATTTCTTAAGGGGAGAAAGTGGGAAATTTTTGGTACTTGTATGTATTCAGTTCACAAAATTTGAAATGTGGGAAACATATGTCAAGATTGGGTAATGAATCCTGAAACATTTACTGGAATGTAGTAGTGCAATGCTTTGCTTGTCTTATAAGTGGAAAGTTTTGAATATCTGTATGGAAATTCAGGATATTTTAGGAAGACAAGAGGAAAGATTCTATGTTGAACATCTAGAGAGGGAAAAAAAATGAAGAGGAAACATAATATGAATTGTTAATACCTAAAATAATTGCTGAACTATAGCAATGAATGTTTTCCATGCGCACATGTTAAACTTCTTTCTCAGGTTGCAAAAAAAAAAAAAATTAAACACTTTTTTTTTGAAAAATAATCCATTTCAGTGAGAGAAGTTTAGAGAATAGAGATACAACATGGAGGAAAAGAAAACGAAAAAATCTTATTTCTTCCCCTAGAGATAGGTGAATTTTTCTCTTAGTCTTGCAAATTTATTAATTTTCTAGTCCCTCATTCAAAATGCTTTCAATGTCACCCTCTATCTCCATCCACAAATGAACGAAGATAACATATATTGAGATCTATGTGCTCTGGGCTTGTGACACCAGTTGACTCACACTTAACCCGATCAGTATAGATAACACAGTCCATGAGATTAGGATGGATGAGTGAGCTTCAGATATGTAACGCTTCTGAATTTTGTAAAATTAGAGTTCTTAATTGGGTTTTCTTTCTTTCTTTTTTATATGGATTAAGTGTATATCAAGCAAGTTAATTAGGGCCAGTCAGCATTCTGTTGGGTTCTATGTTAATATATAGATAGAGGTATGATGAAA
>JANTPZ010011990.1:0-10879 GCA_025593235.1 Vachellia pachyceras | reverse complement strand
GCAATGGAGGATGGAGGGAGCAATTTCAATGATAAGGGCATTTTGGTCCTTTTACGTAAAAATCTCCATTCATTTCCAAAACATACCAAACGTACTTTTAAACTTTAAATCCACATCCATATCCACATCCATTTGCATATCCATTTCCATTTCCATCAAAATCAATTCTGCGTACCAAACGGGCCACTAGGTTTTGTAACCAAAATAGTTTTTCTGAAATTTTTTTGTGTTTGAACAAAACCTAGGTTTTAGGGTAAAACTTAGATTTTAAAACGAAACCTAAGTTTCAGAAAGAGGATGCAAACAAGCCCTCAGTAGTAGTTTTCATGCAAAAATCTATTTTTTTTGTATAAATCATCCAATATCCTGGGGTATTCTGGGTTCATTGCCCGCCCCAAACTAATCCGGACCCCCGGTGAGGAGACCTTACGGTGTTAGCGAGATACCGATGGGACAACCTCTTTAAGGTTGCATTAATTATCACGGTTGTCACTCTTCAGAGTTTGAACCTTCGTCCTGAGGAATGCTGGTAGTAGCCCATGCCAACTCTACCAAGCGCATATTTGTTGCAAAAATCCATTTTTGCTTGACACTTATACGCTGCTAAGGCCTATTGGGCTTTTGGGCCATGATTGCATCGTTATATGTGCTCTCACCTCCCATCCTATCACACACATTTAAAAAAAAATGTCCATTTGAAGGCCCTCCGAATTCCACTTTCAAAATTTCTTTTCACGACATCACCTATATACATATAACCTCCTCTCTGTTAAACCCTCTATTTTTCTCTCTCATTCTCCCTCGCGTTTTCTCTTTCATTCACACTCAGTAGGATCCGGACGCAAACCCTAGCGAAGAAGGAGCTGAGAAGTCGTGAGATTCCTCTCTCCTTCACATACCGCGGTCCATTTTCTTCTTCCCTGGGTAGGTTTTAAAACCCTATTGTTTCTAAATTCATCAGCTTCTTCCTTTGTTTTCCCCCCTTTTCGGGATATTTCATTTGGAAACGAGGCTCTCTTTGCGTGAAATTTGCGGCTTGGTTTAGTCTGAGGTGGGATTTTGACGGCGTGGCGGAAAGTTCCGCGGAAACTTTTTCGCTGTACTCTGGAATTTTATGTTCTCCCGGGGGTGGTGGAGTCCTGTTATGAGCTGAGAATTTGAGTTGAAAATGTATTTTGTTCGCACCTCTTATTTAACTATGTCGTAGAAAAAGTAAGTTGTTGAACTTAGTTTGTTATGTTGGGGTACTTATTCTGATCAGGAGTTTGAGCCTGAGTCATGATGCGTTCTAGCTGAAAGTCGTGGCAAAGGAGGCAGAACTTGCCACATTCTTTAGGCTACGTCTGTTTGGTGAATGAACTTTTAGCGGATGATTTTATGGGAGGACACATTTTAGTCTAATATCATTTGTCTCTTGGTCGTATCATCCGTACTATATGCTTTCAAGTTCTTTCTGGCAAAGAGTATACTGATTAATGGAAGCTCAGGAATCAGTTATCCCTTAGATTATTATTTTACTGGGCTTTCATTCTGATTTGATGATTAAATTGTTTTGCGCTATGTTATGGTCTTTCTAGTTTTTTCCTGTTCTCTTTAGAGTCTTTTGATTGAAGGCGTGCATATTGTTTTCATGGTTGCACGTTAATTTTTTGGTGTGTTTTCAGACATATTTGGTGATGGCATCTTCAGAGCAGCCAGCTCCAGCTCAAAATCATCCTGAAGCTCATATTGTATGTATATCCTGGTGCTTCAGAGTGTGGCATATGTTTATTTTGCTAATTGTCTGACTGGTTTCATCTGAAAATGCAATGTAGGTTGGTAATGCTTTTGTTCAGCAGTACTACCATATGCTGCATGAAAGCCCTGAACTTGTGCATAAGTTTTACCAAGATGTTAGTAAGCTTGGTCGCCCTGAAAAAGATGGTATAATGGGTATCACAACCACAATGCAAGTGAGTTTTTTTTTTTGTTTCTTTCTCTTCTCCATGCCTGTATGTCTGTATTTATATCTAATCTATGATTTCCGTTCAGCTTTACGGTTGAATTTGTTTTTGGGGCAATTATCCATTATATTTTCCTCTATGGTCACCCGAATTAAATCTTGGCTCACTTGCTTACTTAAAAGCGAAGTTAAAATTGGTTATCTTAATAAAAAGCAATTTGAAAGGAAAGGGGAAATGATCATATTGGACGAAACTTCTGATGACCTGATGTCCTGATCTATTAAATTGATACTATATTGGAATAACCTATCATTTTTGGTTTCCCCCTCTTGCTTTCTTTGATGAAGAGGAATGACAGACTAGAGCTGAGTGGGTCCTAAAAGATGTCCGTATAAGAAACAAATTTAAACTGTCTGTAATGGAACTGAATTTATCCTTTTTTTTTGTTTGAAAGCGCCAAACCATCTTTTGATTGTATAGGATAACCTTGTTGATCCTGATCCCTCTATGTTGAGTTAGCTTATTGAAAAGGATTATGATCACCATCCTTGTTGGGCATTCGTGATCTCACCTCTAAATCCTCCTTGGAAGCTACACTACTTGTTTTCCGCTCAGGTTGTTTCTTTTCCAGTATGGAAAGTTAGAATTCGTCCTGCAGTTGATCTGTCTTAAGATTGCCATTGGATTTTAGATTCACGCCTTGGTCTTGTTCCTATTTTTCCCGTATACATGAAGAATGGTAGTGCAAAGTTTGGTTCTTTTTTTCCTTTGCGGCCTGTGATTCTTTCTGAACCACTGATATATCTGCGTTGCTACTCATGTGACTTGGATATCATCCGATATGAAAGTTAAATTTTTCCTGCAAAATCACATTTTAAAAGCGTGTGATTCAGTGAACTTGGCAAAATCATAATCTGGGTTTACCTGTCAATGATGAATTCTTAAATGATCATTTGTTGCGATGGCTCTTTAACTCAGCTTCCATGTGAACATGATTAACTTTAGAGGCAGCTTTATCCGTTGAAGGTTTTTTCAATCTGTGTCAGGGTTAGGGTTGGTGAGACCTTTTTCTGCCAAAAGGCACCTGCAACTTGGGCTTGCCTAATCATGAGAGGCAGTCCATTTTGTGAGAGATGGACAGAGGCTTGCCAAGATTTGCCTCTTTATCTTAGGTTAATATAGGGTTCGATAGAGACAAGTTTCCTTCTGATGTATTATGCAACTTATGATCTGCATTAATCAAATATGGAAGAATTGGGTGAATTTGCTGATCTGATTGCTCGGGCAACATAGGTGTTGCTGACAGGGACATCTTTGTCAGAGCCAATTTGCCAAGCTAAGCATTATGTAATGAGGGTGTCACATTTTGTGATGCTCTTTACATCCATAAAGCATCGGGAGTGTGTAGGCTGCCCTATTGCAGTGTTCTTTCTATGCTTGGGTTGCAGTACTCTGATCAAGAGGGACTTCACCTTTTGCCTAAGATGCACCAATATTGTTTAGTGAGAAGAGGTTGTTTGAAAAGATTAAAGGGTCTGAATCGCAATCCTCCTTGTTGATTTATGGATAGGTGCTTCCATCGTATGAGGTGAATTTAGGCTGTGTCATTATTGTGACCATAGAAGTGGTTTTAAGATCTATCGGCCTAAGTTACTACTTCTTACTGACCACTCTCCATTGCTTCGTTTTGTCCTATTGTTGAGATTGACTCTGTGAAGTTTATTATATTATATTATTTTATAATTTATATTTTTTTTAATTATGTATTGCCACTGGAGTCTGATCTATGAAATTATAAAGAAGTTAAAACTCATGCCCAACTTATTTCCTTTTATTCTTATGAAACAGGATATTAATGAAAAAATACTATCTCTGGATGAGTTCATCGCAGAGATCATATCTGTGGATGCACAAGAGTCTTATGGTGGGGGAGTTCTTGTCCTGGTTACTGGGTTTACGATTGGAAAGGACGGAAAGAGGCAAAAATTTTCACAATGTTTTTTCCTTGCACCTCAAGAAAAAGGGTACTTTGTCTTGAATGATGTATTCAGATATGTTAATGACAATGAAAGCGAACACTCTATTGATGAAGCTTCTGCTACTCCTCCTGGTAATGGTATTATAGTGCCTACTTAAAATTTTAGCGTCTCATGTGGTAGCCCACTTGTGAATTAATTTTTTTCTTTGGCATCAGATCCTTCTTCACGGAAGATTCATGTTTCTGAGCAAATAGTTCTACCAGCTATGAATGTCAATGGAGAGGAGGTATATAATCCTGAAAATGGGCAAGCTCCAATTGAAGGGGAAGGAGCTCCTGTACCTGAGGTGGTTGATGAAGTTTCTGATGATTCACTAGTGGTCGCTGGTTCTACTTCTATTATTGAAGAAGTGCCTAAGAAGTCATATGCCTCTATGGTTAGTAGCTATTCTGAATTACCTTATGATGTTTCCTGACTCGTGTTGAGTTATATTCGGATTGCTGCCTTGGAGTTTGTGTTGTTGGGAATAAGATACTTATAAATTGCTTGAATGCTTTTCTTTCCTTTGTTAGGTTGAACAGTAACTGTTGTTCCTTGTTTCCTTATCTAACAAGTGGATATCTTTCCTGGTAAAGGTCATGATGGAGAGTGCTGCACCATCTCCTGTGGCAACAAATACTTTGAGATCTTCCCCCAAGAACCTGGAGCAACATGTGGCTGCTGCACCTCCGGCCCCAGGTTTGTCAGAAATGAATGGTTCGAGCACAACTGTTGCTGAACCTGGAAACAATCAAGAAACTGAAGGTATGGTGCCTCTTTATCAGAATGCATTCGCCTTCTTCTGAATTGATCTGCCTTTGGTGTTTATTTAGCACTGAGATGTATTGACATTGTATTGTTCTTTGTATAGCTGAGGGTTATTCTATTTTCGTAAAAAGTCTACCATTGAATGCCACACCTTCTCTTCTGGAGAGTGAGTTCAAGAAGTTTGGTCCTATAAAGTGTGATGGTATCCAAGTTAGAAGCCAAAGGGTATGTCACACCTGTTTTCTGCTTTGTATTATCAATTTATAGCCTATTGTTTCTATTTATGGATGAATTGAACAGGGGTTTTGCTTCGGCTTTGTGGAGTTTGAAGTGGCTAGTGCTGTGCAAGGTGCACTTGAGGTATTCTTGAGATTTAGCTTTTAAATCTTTGGGCTGTCTTTTTGTGGAGTGACCTTGTAGAGCTGGAATCTCTATAACTTCAGTTTTCTTATGCAAATTTCTCGTCATTAGACTATCTATACAGGTGGCACTTTAGATTTCCTTTGATCTGCTTTGTTTTTTGGGTTGTGGATTGTTGTAGTTATCGGCTTTCAGGTTTCTCTTACATTTGCTTCTGTACTTTTTTCATTTATCTTTCTAGTTGCACTTTTTTTTTTTTTGAAAAAAGTTTTGTATGCAATTGCCTGATACTAAACCTATTAATTTGTAGACAATTATTACTTCATGTAAATTTCTACATGTATCTGTATTCTTGATTGGAATGTCAGGCTTCACCAGTTATTATCAGTGGACGCAAAGTGTTTGTTGAGGAAAAGAGATCAACTAATCGAGGCAAGTAGCTATTTTATTTTTTTAAATTTAACTTGGTATGATTATTGATTAGATTGCCAATTGCCAATACGCAATTTATGCATTTGCCTGACTTTGAACAAGATTATTGTTTGGCTTGTGTGGAGGATTAGCCTCTTCATTTGATTTGCTTTACATTACGTTTTTAGGATTTCATCATATCTAATTGTTGGTCAGGTCCAGGCCAACGCTGTGAAATTGCTGTTGCTAATTCACGAGTTATTGTTGTTATTTTTTGGGTAGAGTCATAAAAGTCACATTTTTATTAGTTTTAATTGGAGGAAGAAGATGGAGATGAGTGCAGGGATTAGCTTGAAGTTTAGCTTTCAGACACTCGAAGGAGGGATAGTAGCTGGGAAGTAAGAATATTTTGCCTGCTGGGGATGAAGGATGAATGTTGTGTTTAGTGTATGAGGCTGTTGTTCCTATGACTTGCTGGGGTGGTTGTGTAATTTCACTTAATGAGACGCAGACTTGTAAGTTTTGAGCCAGGCTGTGTAATTTCACATACATGGAAGTCCAGATCTGTCTTAAATTAACAACCTTGGCTGAAACAAACAATGACAAGAAGCCTTATCTCCCTTTGTTAGGTGGAGTCAGCTACATAAATTGTGTGATGACATAGTGCTTTTATAATAACCGACTCTTCAGATAATTTATTTTATTGACCCATAATTCCTGTTTGATAACGCAGCAAAAAGATTTGTTGGTTGTTTCTAAACCCAGTAAACTTGTTCCTTAACTCACATTTTCCGTGAGTTTGCTCCAAGTTCAACCGGTTGTGATTGGTTCTGAGATCTGTATGACTGACCAGTTCCCCCTCTGTAGAAATATGAAAACGTGCATTCTTTGAGCTAACTCAGAGTTTGAGAGAAATCCTAATCCTCCCCCCCCCAAAAAAAAACACACACACACACACAGCTACTTTGGAGGCCCACAACCTCCTCTACTGGAGGGGACCAAGCGGTTCTTGGCGGATGAGGCCTGCATCTAATTTAGCTAATAGAGAAATATGTGCCATAAGGTATTTTGTTCCCTTTTTTGCCTCTGAACAATGTAGGAATGCGGTTTTCTCAATGATAGTTTCCAATTGATAAGATGGTACCTTCTGGCTTATGTATTGACATTTTTTCATCATTGTTTGGTTGGATTTAATTTTGCATTTACATTCTGCTTCTAATTCTATGATTGATTGTTCAAGGTTGAGTTTGGCCTTTGGCCTGTATATTTCATCATTATTGTTTGGTTGGATTTAATTTTGCATTTACATTCTGCTTCTAATTCTATGATTGATTGTTCAAAGTTGAGTTTGGCCTTTGGCACTTCATGATGGGTTATCAAGTGTTGACTATAAAGTCATGTGGTTGGCTTCAACTATAGTGCTTGTTGGGAATCATTCTCAAACCACGTTGCACACAAGTCGAAACAAATCATATATTTACCTCGGTTTGCGTAAAATCATCCTCCCAACAGATTCTACTTCTATTCTTGATTTATCTTCTCATCATTGTTTGGTTGGATTTGATTTTGATTTTGCATTTACATTAGCTTCAACTTCTATTATTGATTATTGTGGCATAGCTTTGCCTTCGTATAATATACTTGGTGATGGACCCTAAAATGCCAAAAATTCAACTGTTTTTTGGTGATATCCAGGGAATGGCAGGCCTCGATTCTCATCTGGAAGGGGTGTAGGATACAGAAATGAGGGTGGAAGAGGACATGGAAACCATGTAAATGGCCGAAACTATGGAAGAGGTGACTTCATCCGGCCTGAATCTGGGTACAAGAATGGCAATCGAGGGGGATATTCCAGCCGTGGGAATAATGGTTTTCAGAGAGTTGATCGTGTGGGAAACCATGGTGGTCGTGTGAATCGCAATGGTGGGCTGGCCATTAATTCGATGGCAAAAGCTACATCTGTTCCTGCCCCAGCTTGAGCAATCCATCTCTGATGTAGGCAACGATTGAAAAGATTATTTTCGTTTTTAAGTACAGTAGCTCCAGTAGGAAAGCATTGAGGGGAAAATTGAATTCTTTTGTGGATGAGTTACTACCAAGTCAGTTAGGTCCCTTGTTCTCTCATGAGAATTGTTGATTTTGGCGGGTTTTTTATTTTTTTTCCAATTTCAGCTCAGTATAGCATACAACTTGCGTAGGAAGTTTTGTGCTTATCATGAAACTTTGGAGATGATTTAAGCAAAACATTTGAGCTAGCTTTTCAGAGCCTTTTTGTATCAATTGTTCGGTCTGATTCACCATAAGTTCTCTTTACAGTGCTACTCGCTGCCAACCCTTTTTTCTCTGGGCATAAATCGTGCACTAAATTTTTAAAGGGAGAATTACCAAAGGTCTCAAGTAAGGGAATGCGTTACAAAATGGTCTCAAAAGGTTAATGACAAGTTGAAAAATACTATTTACAAGTGAAGCAGTTATCATTTACAATCTCTTGGATCATTTTGTAATATATTCCCTTATTTAAAAAAAAGGTTTGAATTAATATCCTCACACTTAAAAAAAAGCTTTATACGGAGGCATTATCGATTGGGCTGCAAAGCACTGAGTTGCTGCCAATCTGACAGATTGAATCTTGTGTATCCACTCGAGAAGAAATAATGCAATTTGTGTATCTTTTTTTAATCCACATCATTTTTTTTTTGGGAAAGGTTAGCTATATTTATAAATGTGATCACTCTTATATTAGGATCTCAATATACATATTTTTGCGCTACTGATGCCTGATGTTAATAGAAGAGGGACATAATTTTTCTTTGTTGACTGATTAGTACACATGCCCCTTTTTTACTTATCTGCCTTCTTTGAAGGAAAAAAAAATGAATGCTTCTTTTTATTTTTTAAAAAATTAACAATTAACAATGCTAATTTGACTGATAAACATAAATTCAAACCAAAAGAATTCTTAAAATTGGACACCTAATATGAGTGAAGTATGTTATGAATTTCGCCAATGTAGATAATTTCTTATTAAGTTTATGGATCTAATGGCTCTATACCATACCTCAAGCCTATTTGCAGTGGACCAAACATGAAATCTTAGGAAAATTTATTCAAATATAGAGTTAATGGGAGTTTAGGTGAAAAGGAAAAATGATAGTTAGTGGTCAATACCAAATTCTTGACTTCAGTTTCAGCCCACACCAAATTCCTTTTAAGTACAGATGGCTGGTTTGTGCTGGGGTCTCATGAATTTATTGGCAGAAAAAATTGAATGAAAATAAAATGTAAACTGAAGTTTTATCAATCCAAATTTGGACTTTTGTACCTCACATGTTGTGGCACTAGGTTTTGATTTTGAGGGGCAAAAAGTAATTAGTTATAGGGAAGATGGCAAAAATAAATAAAATGTGCATTCTATGCCATTCATGGCATTTATGTCAATGGCATGAAAAGGGTTGCCCAAAAATTTATATTATTAGTGAATTTTAGTTTTCACTATTCTTAATTTATTTTCTAAAGCATATACATCCTCATGTTGTTTAAGGTACTATTTTAAGTACTATATGATACTAAATGTGGGTACCTCTCTTAATAGATATTCGAACCTTATTTTGCCATATTATAGGGGACTAATCCTTTTCGCTAAAAAAATCTACGTTGATTCCACTAATCTTTATTTTAGTGAAAATTACAAATCTTTCTTAAACAAAGTACAAATGGCAGCCCAATAGAGGACACAGAGAAGAAATGTGTATATAATTATAAAAAAAAACTTTTTGTATAAAGTCTAGTTTATAGGATCCTTGTTTACTGTGGTATTAAAATACAAATATTTTATTGATTCAATATCTCTGTGATTATCTGCCTAATACAACCAAACCAATGCTTGCACTAAACCACTACCTCACTCATTTCACATTCCTTTTTAATGTTGCTCCGTAGGTCAACCCAGTCAAAGGAATTGGCTTGTTATTTCAACATAGACAAAACACCTCTATCACAATATATATTTGGTTTTTTTATTCATGCAAATTTTAATACCATTTCTACGATGATGCCATTTGTCAGCCTTGCATTTGGTTACATAATTAAGTGATGTTACCATTTGGATTTTCTATTATATTTTCTTCCCTGTTGAGATATTTTCCCCATGACATCATATGCTTCGGAGTTTGGAGGACCCGGCTACTTATTATTTAATATCAAAAAGAAAAAAAAAATCATTTGACTGTCAAGTGAGATGGATTCATGTATAATCGGGTAAAAGGGCAAAATGGATTTTAATAGGTGTTTGTATCAGTTTATTTTAAATGATTTTATAGAGTTTTAGGTAAGGGTAAGAGGAATCTTATCTTAACATGTGCAAAAATACTTTGTTAAATGCTTTTTGGGTTTTATCAAAATGATTGGAATCGTTTTCTGAACAAATGGGGTGGATTGAAAAGTGTCAAATGGGGATCGGATCAAGATGATTTGAAATAGCTTTTTGACATAATTACAATTCTGTAAATGTAAATAAACTTTGCACTGTTTTTTATTGGATGAGGCGTCCCCGTCATTCCAAATCAAACCAACGAGCCACCCACTCCATAAAGAAACATACAAAGAATCATCTTATTATCTAAACATATTTTAATGGAATATTAAAGTATAAATTGCAAATCTGAGTTAGAAAATGACACCCATTTTATAAGACAAATAACCTTACAGAAAGCTATAGACAGTCCAAATTAAGCATTTCATGTAAACTAGAAGTACATCCAGCAGAGAAAGAAATAAAGAATACCCCATTGAAGTAGCTATGATCTTATGAAAGAAATAAAGAATACTCCATTGAAGTAGCTATGATCTTATAGTTATCTCAAAGTTCGTAGAGATAAATGAATAGCTTAAGGTACAATACTTGATTCGGTAACTTTCTTGTTTCTTCAAGATTAACATCTTTAAAATAAAATTATTACATAAACCTTGAGAATAAATAAGAGGGAAACTAAGAATTACTATACTAAAGTATTGTACACTTGGAAAGAAGCAATACTTTTCCTTCAACAGCTAAAAAAATGTCAAACTTCTGAGTACTGGATATCAAAACTAAACAGCACATAACCCAAGCGGACAAAAGATACAGTCACGGCAACCGAATAGCAAAGCTATAGAAATTTAGATACCAAAATTGCAAGCTTGGACGAATTCTAAATTGTAGTCAACGTACTTTGTCCACAGTGGCTTGAATTGAGTCATTGCAATGTCAAGCCAGGGCTTCATATTACCATTGAAGTGCACCACTGCTGCATTACTAATCTCATCCATGCTGATGCTTGGGTTATAGCCAAGTCCCAGAACATGCCATGACTTGTCTAAAGGCTTCGTTGTTGAGTAATA
>JANTPZ010011987.1:0-11593 GCA_025593235.1 Vachellia pachyceras | reverse complement strand
GCAGCTTCAGTAGCCATTTGCATCCACATCTTTGGTGAATCCAAAGGTGACTCATTTATAGCCTGAATTTGGCTCGGGGATAGCCCCATCGTCACCGGTGGCATCGGCGCCACTTCACGCGTAGTGCCGCCCCCACGTGCCTCCGACGGCCCTCTCATCGCCGTTCTCTTTAACTTCAATGCTGCCTGCTGTGCTGCCAGCTGCACATCCTCGGCTCGGGAGCTTGCCGGCCGGGGCAGGTAGCCGATGAGCTCCGGGAAGTTAAGCCGTGCGGCTTGGCCCCGGAAATGTAAGGCTGCGACGTCGTATGCTGCTGCAGCCATCTCTGGGGTGTCATGGCTCCCTAACCATATCCGGGTCTTCTTGCCCGGCTCCCGGATTTCGGACACCCATTTGCCCCACTTTCGCATGCGAACACCTCGGTAGGTCGCCGGAGCTGTGGCGGTGGAGGTGATGGATGGTTCCATTGAAGGAGGAGAGAGTGAGTAAGTAGTGAAGATGACTGCATATAGAAATACATTATATATAGATGCGCCCTCGCAGGATGAGGGTCGAAGCAAGTACAAGAGGGAGCTTCCTGGTAGCCACACTTCGGTGCCAACATGCTGTCAATGAGACAGCAAGCCAAGGAATTAGCACGTGTTTTTTTCAATTAAATAAATTATAAATATAATGTTGTAATTTTTAAAAAGGATTAATTTTTTTGTTGCCCCCCATTCAAGGGACTGACCTTTTTTTTCCTGACAAGGGTACGAGGGACCCACTCACACAATATGCATGTTTGGGAAATATTTTCCCAACGGTAAGGCAAGACAAAAAACATCTTGAAATCTGTAAAAAATATCTTGAAATTCATAAAAAAATCTTAAAATCCATAAATTTTTCTCGGGTTTGTAAACTCATTTCTCCCAACGGATTCCCAATGAGTTTGTTTGAGAAATCCGTTGGGAGAAAGGAGTTACAGCTTCCGAGGTAATTTTATGGATTTCGAGATGATTTTACAGATTTTGAAATGATTTTTTCTTGACTTACGTACACCATTTAAGAAAATGAGTTTCTAAACAAGCACAATATAACCTGCACCCAAGAAAATCTCAAAGAAGATATTGCTCTTTTTTATGTTTTATGTTTTGTTCATTTTCTATTAATATTGGTTGTTAATTTAAAATAATAGCATTATTAGTGCTAAATCTTAAAAGCATTATTTGTGGTAAAGTCTAAGTTCTGTTCAAGTAAAAAAAATTCAGAAAAACTATTTTGGATACAAAATCTCGGTTTAAAATTTAGATTTTAAAAAATATATTTTCTTATCAAATCACATCATTTCTCCAAATAAACTTTTCTTTCTTTCTCTTTCATCTTTCCTATTTACTTTTTGCCTCAAACCATGTAAAAACCAATAATTTCCTAAACACAATCACCTTTCAAAATCTAAATTTTATATTAAAATCTGTAAAAACTATTCTCCCAAAACTTAAGTTTTACCTTGAATTCTGTAAAAATTTATTCTAAGATGAACTTCCAAACAAGAAAAAAAAAAAGGAAAGTAGACATTTAGAAATGCAGGCTATAGTTTATGCTTTGAAACGACGCGTTTTGAGGAGAAGATGGCTACGACGGTGCATTTGTTGGGGGAAGCAAACCACACGCATGCAGCTTCATCCAGCTAATGCTATTTATTGCCTCTTATGTCTTTCAAACCTCTGATCCCTCTGACTCCCAACAATATATTTTTTTTCAAACAAGGGAAAAAGTTAGGGAAATTTACAATTAAGTTTTAAATAGGAGAATTAATAAATGAAAGCTTTTAAAAATTTTAAAAAGTATTATAAAATCTTAGAAGTAACTGCTGAGGTTGTCATTAACAGCCTCAGCAACTTTCATTAACAATCTCAACAGTTACTCCTGATACCTCATGATAATTTTTTATCTTTGAGATCATTTTATGGTTAATTTCCTTACTTGGGACCTTTGTGTCATTTTCTCAAAAAAAAACTAAAGGGACTGACACCCTCTGGCCTCTCCAATTGGCAATCTCTTCATGTCATTAAATTACATAAACATTGGATTTCAATAATATTAATATCTCTCAATTTTGTTCTTTCTATAATTAATAAATTGTGTTTGTCTAAGAATTTGATCCATTTTTTATTTTATCCTTAATTAATTATATGCCTTTCTTATCTCTATTTTCACTAAGAAATACTTTCATATTTCCGAACATCCATACTTTATTTCTCCAATAAAAATATTTTAATCATCCTTTTTTTTGGAGGATATCATATTTCATAGATTTATTTTGATTAGCTTTCTCTCCCGTCATCTCATTATAAGAGATATATGAAGAACTCAAGAAAAAAGTGGATGAAATTTTTTTATTGAAAAAAGTATGGATGACAATGTACTTCAATATTCACTTTTCCACTCATCTTCCATGAATGTTTTCCACTCATATTTATTGGCTTCGTTTGGAAACCCGTTGAGAAAACGGACACAGATTCCGAGGTACTTTATGTGAGAGGAATTTTATCTCGGCTTGCGTGAGAATGGATTTTGGAAGCCAAAACGGCATTCCTAACGGAATACCAAACGCAGCCATTACTTTAACAAGTTTTAACCAACAACTCGTTTCGCATAATTTAGCAGTTTTTCCTAGCAAAAAAGAATTGAAAGGAGTATTGTTTATTGATGACTTTCAAATGGTAAGTCAATCACACCGTACTTTATTGAGTTGCTTCCTAGGGGATGATTGAATTGGTCTTTTTAAGTAATTTAAACCAATCAAAATGAAAATTTGGGATAAATTTTATCTCTACTTATGTTAACATGTTTTTTTAAAATACAAATAGTTGGTGCTTGCAGAGTATGGATTCTACATTTTATTAGCCTCCAAATTGATCAACCAACTTCATGTATTATGAGTCAATTTTCCTATCAATTAGATTTGTTGTAAATACTGAAGTTATATTAGGGTAATTAGGTAATTATATAGATTGGTACAAGATACTGGTTGTACAGATTATTCCACACAGACATTTAAATAGGTAGGATATTTTTTTTATACAGAAATTTTAGGAAAGGGTTTGGGCTCACCCACGATCCAAGGGCAGGGCACATAACTCATGATCCACTGGGGCATGTCCCTGCGGGCGCTGGAGCATGTCAAACAAGCCATTTAGTTCTTGCTACACAGGTAGGTTAACCCAACTTCACTAAGCTATAATGATGCCTCCCCAAGCGTCGCAACTGAAGCCACAACCAAGTGTCACTCCCTAGGTTTGAAGTTTGAACTATCTCCCTTTAAGTGAGAGTACTAGCTCAATCTCTTCGTCAGTTGAACCCACGGACGATGGGTTTATGTAGGATATTGTTTGTGTATAAATACAACCCCATAGTATTCAATACATTTGGGCTTCTCCTTTTATCATCAGGATCTCTCAAGGCCCAAACAAGAACAAATTTGGAAGGCACAACATTCCTACCTTTTCTTTTCTACCTACTTTTTGCTTCGAACTCTATAACAGGCTAACATCTAATAACTTCCAAAACACAATCTTTTAAGAGTTTGCTTGGCTTCATCATCTGGAACCGAGGTTTGATTCAAAACCTAGGTTTTACCCCAAAATTTAGGTTTTGTCCAAGTATTCACATTTTTCAGAAAAGCTATTTTGGATACAAAAAATTAGTTGAAACCTAAGTTTTGAAAATATATTTTCTTGTCAAATCATACCATCTATCCTAATAAATTTTCTTTCATATTTTTTTTTCTTTCCTTTTCTTTTATTTTATCTACTTTTTGTCTCGAAATCCGTACACGCCAAAACTTCCCAAACACAATTACTTTTTCAAAACATAGATTTTGGCTTGGAATCCGTAAAAACCATTCTACAAAATCTATTCTCCAAAATCTAATTCTTACCTCTAAATCCGTAAAAGCTATTTTTAAAATGACTTCCAAACAAACCCTAAAATCTAGATTTTAAAATTTAAAAATCTGTAAATGTTATTATTCAAAATCTAGATTTTAAAATTTCAAAATCGGTAAATATTATTCTTCAAAATTTAGGTTTTACTTCTAAATCCATAAAAAATATTTTCAAACTGACATACAAATGAATTGTTGAACTTACCTAAAAATATATGCTTAACATCTATATCTCAAAGAATGCTTCAGTTCACTCCTGTTATAATTCTAATGCTTTAGAGAATTTGCATAAACATATATGGTACGAGTTAGAGGACATTCTTCTTCAAGAGGAACTACTACAAGCTCAGAAAGCAAAGAGTCAATGGTTTAAATTGGGAGATTGCAACACTAGATTCTTCCATGCCCGTGCTAATGGTAGAAGGAGGCATAACAAGATTGAGGCTATTAAAAATGACGAAAATGAATGGGTTTACGAAGGTCAACAAATCAAAGCTCTAGCTCTATCATTTTACCAGAAGCTTTTTCAAGGTGAGGGAGGCTATATGGGCCCTATAAAAGTATTCTTTCTCTTACCCACAAATTGAAAGAGATCGCTTGCAGGAGATAGGTGGCCAGGTTACCAATGAAGAAATTAAAAAGGCTATATTTAGTATGGGAGCCCTTAAATCTCCAGGACCAGATGGATTAAATGCTTTATTTTTTCAGCATCAATGGGATACTATTGCTCCTTCTATTCTGCGTTGTATCTCTAATGCATTCATCAACCCTTCGAGTATTCGAGAGATAAATGGTACGTCATTGGTTTTGATTCTGAAAAAAGATCAGCCGGAGGTAATCCAGGACTTCAGGCCTATAAGTTTGTGTAATGTTATTTATAAAGCAATTACTAAGGTAGTTGCTAATCGGATCAAGCAAATTCTTCCCGATATAATTGCTCCAAATCAATGTGGTTTTGTGCCAGGTCGCTTAAGTTCGGATAAAATTATAGTGGCACAAGAAGTGATTCATTCCATGAAGACCATAAAGGGTAAAAAGGGCTATATGGCTATAAAAATTGACTTGGAAAAGGCGTATGACAGGCTTAGATGGGACTTCGTCATTGAGTGTCTCCAGGAAATTAACATTCCTCCCCATATTGTTGAACTTATTCAACAATGCATCAGCACTCCTACCATGCAAGTGTTATGGGAAGGAAGTAGTACGGAAAAATTTACTCCTTCTCGCGGGATTAGACAAGGTGACCCAATTTCTCCCTATCTATTTGTTTTGTGTATTGAAAAGCTGGCCCACTTCATTCAGGAGGAAATACTCCCGTGGTCATTGGAGACCTATACGACTCACTATGCATGGCCCTCCTATCTCCCATTTATTTTTTGCGGATGATATGGTTATATTTGCGGAGGCTTCCATTGATCAGGTAGAGGTTATTAAAAGATGTTTGGCAAATTTTTGTCTAGTGTCAGGGCAAAAAGTTAGTATAAGCAAAACTAAAGTGTGCTTCTCCAAGAATATTCACCACACGAGGGCTCAACAATTAAGTGATCTGTTGGGGGTTACTAGAACAAGTGATCTGGGTAAATATCTGGGGGTGCCTTTACATCATGAACGGGTCAATAACCAGACTTACCATTTTGTAATTGATAAGGTAAAGCAGAGGCTTACTAATTGGAAGGCACAGTCACTCTCATTTGCTGGCAGGAATACCTTAACGAAGGCTGTTATTTCCACTATACCGCTTTATTCTATGCAAACTGCAGTCTTGCCTATGAGTACTTGTACAGAATTAGAAAAACACATGAGGGGATTTCTTTGGGGATCCAATTCCGAGAGGAAGAAGATTCATTTAGTAGCTTGGGAGGAAATTTGTAAGGAAAAGAGATGCGGTGGACTGGGTATGTGTCATTTGGTCTTGCAAAACAAGGCCTTCATGATGAAAGCCGGCTGGGGCCTAGTTACTAATAAAGAGTCTTTATGGGCCCAGGTTGTGAGGAGTAAATACAAATGCGGAAATGATCTACTACCAACTATTGATAAATCTCGACAAGGCTCCCAATTCTGGAAAGGATTGAAAAATAGTTGGGCTCAGGTTGAGAAGGGTATTGAAAAAGTTATAAATCGCCATGGATAGGAAGACGTGCGCTGGAAGATGGAGAAGCATGGACAGTTCACTATAAAGTCTGCTTATCGCATGTTAACTGAGTATGGAGAAATAGAGGATTTGATTTGGACTCGATTGTGGAAGATGAGGGTCCCACAAAGATGTAAAACTTTTATGTGGTTAGCCCTTCAGGATAAGCTTTTGACTAACCATGCTAGACACCTTAGTAGCTCTCCCATGTGCCAGTGGTGCGTTGGACATGCAGAAGACACGATCCATGTCTTGCGAGATTGCCCTGACGCTCACTTTGTATGGGATTGTTTAGTAGATCCAAGAAAGAGGAGTAGGTTTTATGCTCTCGGGCTACGTGAGTGGTGCGAGTGGAATCTTAAAGGAAAACATGGGCAACAAGAACAACAATGGGGAGAGCTGTTTAACGTTATTTGTTGGGCAATCTGGAAAAGGTGGAATGAACGAATCTTCGATCAGCATGAGTTGCATAGGGAACGTGTTATTGCTCAAGCTACGGGTATCCTTAGCAGCTTGGGTTATGCGCAGCAATCGCTCCCTCATTCTCTTGCTCTTTCTAACTTTAGAAACACTAGCGCTGAGGAGAACCCAGCGGACGTTAATGTCTGGGTAGATGGTGCGTTCTCGGCAAGAATGGGACTAGTGGGAAGCGGTGGTATCATTAAAGGTAAGGATGGGCAATGTATTGAAGCTTTCATGTTCAGACCAGATAGGGGAGACAGTCTAGCGGTAGAGCTATGGGGTTGTATTCTTGGATTGAAGCAAGCTTGGGATCGTGGATTCAAACATGTTCGACTGCATAGTGATTGTGCAGAGATCTTGTCTGTGATTAACACTGAACAGGTTGAACGTCATAGTGAAGATGGTCTGATTAGTGAGTTGCGCCAGATGCTTGCAAGAGACTGGCAAGTCCATATCCAGTTGATTGGAAGAGATAAGAATAAAGAGGTCGATCTCCTAGCTAAGCATGTTCTTAGTCTGCCGATGGGGTTACACTTAATTCCAGCTCATCTTGTTCAAAGTTACATATCGGCTGCTCAAGTTTATTAGTTGTTTAGCTTTTTTGTCTTCCTTTGTATAAAAAAACACCTATTAGTGTGCTTGGATAGCCCGTTGGGAGAACGGACACAGATTCTAAGGTAAATATATGAGAGGAGTTTTGTCTCGATAAGCGCAGGAATAGTTTTGGGCATTCAAACAGAGCCTATATCTCAAAGGCACAGAGAACGCATTCTTACTTGACGGATTCAATATGGGAATATGTTCCCACATTCAACATCTTTCTCTTCTCATAGAGAAATCAATGCCTTCTCTAGCAGAAATCCCAGTGACAACTGATTTACATCTCTTCTAATGGTTGTTGTCCAAGCTTCCAAGCTCACCCTCCCCATTCCTTCTCTCTTCTCTCCTCACATAACCTCCGTGCTCTTTGAACCCAGTTCGCTCTCTCTTGCTCTCATGCACTCTGACTCTTCATTCTCTCTCTACCCTTCTTTTTCTCCTGTTTCTGCTCCCTCCTCCTCCTCTCCTTCCCTGCATACGTTGATCCCTTCTCCTTCTTCATCCTCCACTTTCCTTCTCCTACAGAGTTCAAACCCTAATTCTTCGCCTCGGGTCCTCTTCATTGTGTCTGGTCCCTACAGAGCTGGGTCTGGGATTCTTCTCCGGTTCCACATATTGCGGAAGAACAAGGTTTTCGCAAAAGCTCGAGTTGTTTGCTCTCAGAAAGACCTCCGATATGAGTCGAGTTTGGGGGTCTTGTTTAACGTAAAGCACGGTATTTCGGTTAAACTGGCTGGGTCCATTAACTACTTCGCGATGTACTCTGTCTCGAGCTCGAAAATCTGGTTGTTCGGGGCCAAGATGGAGGGTGGCGATGAAGGTGATGATGACGGTATGGTGGTGAAATTAATGAGGTGTGCTGTGCTCGAGTGTTCCAAGCCAATTTGGTCTCTCAGCATTTCGTTTGGGTTCCTGCTTTTAGGCGAAGAAAATGGAGTTAGGGTTTTCAATCTTAGGCGATTAGTAAAAGGGCGAGATCCTAGAGCTAAGAATTTGAAGTCAGATAGTCGAGGATCTTCTTTCCCGAATGGAGTCATTGGTAATGATTACAGGAAACATGGAGCTAGAGATCGAAGAAGTAAGAGTCACAATGTTGAGGGGCTTTCATACGTAACCTGCAATGGGGATGTGGAGTGGAAAGTCAGAAAACATCGTTTACCTGGTGAGTGTTTATCAAATTATTGATGTTACTTTACATAATATGCCCAACTAATTTAATTTTTTTTAGGGGTTTATTCCTGGAAAGCATACAAAAATACCCTTTTTCTTGGTAACATTCTGAGATGTTTATTAAATTATTGCAATTGGTCTGGTCATGTGTGCTTATAAGTAATTATTATTGAACTTTCATGACGTATAATGATGGATTGATTGAAAGAGAAAATGAATTTAATGCGAATTTCTTTTAGTAGTAGAAAAGACTTGCTTTCTGGGAGTTATGAACTTGTCATTTTGTATCAGTTTATACATTACTGCTTCAGATGAATTGAGGATACATACTCACATTATCTTCGGGATGGAATGTCTGTGTTTTACTTCTTTTTCTTATCTTCTAGCTTTTCTGTTAGTTACTTGTGGATTTCGATGCTACAAAACTAGTAAAAACCATGTCATTAATGGATTTGGTAGCGTTGTCATAAAAGCTTGAATTTATTATTTTATTTTTTGTTCATCTTTTTGTTTTGGGAGCTTCCTTTCCCTTGACTATATTTTTGTTCTTTGCCAATCGCGTGATATTGAAGATCAAGTTAGGGATTATGATCTTGTCTCATACTTTTTTCTTAAATTTTTCTATACGAAAATTGCAATCTCGGCATGTGATGGTTGCTGTTACATACCTCTTGTGTTGGCAAATGTATCTGAAAGTCTAAGATACATAGGATGGTAGTTATTGCCCTCGTTTGGAAATATTCAAGGTAATTTTGGATTAGCAGGAAGGTATTGTTATTTGCCACCACAAGGATGGAAATATTATATTAAATGAAACAATCTTTGGCCGTGTCTTGTACCAATTATGAGTGGAAGGTACTTCCTCATGTAATTTCTGCCAACAAGTTGTTATCTCATTATTCCCTTTAACCAGCTGCTATGCAAGGTGCTGTTTTTTATTTGGTAACATAAAGATGCCTCTGGATGTATATAACAAATAATTAACAAGATAAGATACCTTTATTGCAGCATCAATATCACCTTTCCTGTGGCCTTAATTTTAGTAGTTTGTCATGGGGTAGATCTGTACGAATCTCATACCTGATTTCTTGTTTCTGAATTCCATTGGAAACTGTTTCCACTAGTCTTCATCATCGCATCTAATATTTGTTGTTTTTCTTTTAGTGAAGCAGATGAATGCAGAGTTTAGACAAGTTGACGGAGATGGAGGCACCTGTTTTGTGGCATTAAAGAGATGTGATGTGGAAATAAAATCCACAGCCAAGGTGTCAATGTCCAAAAAGGCAGTTTCCATTCAGGCTCTGACCCAGAGAAAGTTTCTGGTCTTAGACTCAGCTGGAGATTTACACTTGCTATGTCTTTCTAATACTGTTATGGGGGAAAATATTGCCGGTCATATGAGGCAGTTGCCTCGTACAATGAAAGTGCAGAGTATGGCTGTTCTTCCAGATGTCTCTATGAGTAAGCATCTCCCATTTCTCCTTGTTTTCTGCATTCGTCATTTGATTTGTAGATTGTTTCTTAGTTAAAGCATTTAGATCTTTGCAAAACCTGGAATGATTTTTTGTGGGGTAAAAATTGCATTGTAATCCTTAAATTTATAATGCTTTCATGGTAATAATGTCTATGCTGAACAAATACTGTATTTTTCAACACGTATGATCTGCTATTCCATCATTTGATAAACTGACACTGCATGGAATGTGACCATATATCTCATTCATTTATTTGGATTTAAAAACGCCTTAACTGGAACGACTTGGAAGTTAACTGAATTAAGAATCCTTTTAAATCATTGTTAAGCAGTTTAGTGATTGAGTCTGACACATCTCTAATTTTTCAGTAATTTTTTTTACAGCCTGCTGTTTTACAGATAGATGAAAGTTTTTACATAAAGTAGATAAAAGGATGTCTTACTATCAAAGTTCACAAGTAAAAGAACGTAATAATATTTAAACCTCAGGAAAGGATAGGGGAAAGGTGGCAGAAAATGAATGTAGAGGGTGCTAAAAAGTTGGTTTGCATTTCATTTATAAGCATCTATTGAAAGTCTGTTTACTAAAATGCTTGCTTTACTAAGCCCATACCAATGAAATAATTTTATTTTTCCTTCTAGATTAATATTACTTTATCTACTAATCCTTACTTTTGGGAGGATGCATTTTTTTTTTTTTTTGCAAGATTTCCAGAATTAGTTATACTTGAAATGAATTAATTACTATTAATTCAAATGCACAATGAGATCCGTTGGAGTAAATTTTTACAGGAAAGCTACCAAAAGAATATAGATATGCTATATGCGAACTATTTTTTTGTTTGCAACATTGGCAAGGCCTTATAATAATCTACATTCATGCTGATGTTCTCCATTTTATCATTTGGTTTTGATAGAGGCTTATTTGTTTATAGTTATTAGGAATGGTTTTGAGCGTTCTATTCTGATTACAGTTAGATGAGTTCGAGTTTTCTGTTTTGATTAAGTCAGAAGTTACATGGTTTTTAGAGTTACATGTTTTCGTTAGAGGATTTTGCTCATTTATCTTCTATATATGTGCATGGCTGCAATTTACTAAAGTAAGTTAGTGGAATAATGAAGCTTGTATTTCTACAAATAGAATGACAGGAGATTGATGGGGAAGACAGAACTACAAGACTGTTAGGATAAATAGTTTGAAGTTCTATACCCTTCTAGCGAACCATGCCACTGTTGAACTTCCTGTTTCTTTATGCTACTTCTATTTTAATCTTGCAGCTTCCCAGACTGTCTGGATATCAGATGGTCACAATACTGTGCATGTGTTGGCGATTGACATGGCCAATGCTTCAAATGCAACTGATGGGGAAGACAAGCTACTTCCTCTTCGAGGTAATGTTGTTACTTTTGTATTTGGATTTGTAATTGGGAATTGAAGGTTTATGATGGAGACTTGGTAGTATGGGATACCGAGTCCCACATTGAGTAGAATGCGATGCTCAATGAGGTATTTAAGTGGGTTGGTTCTCACACCTCAATAGCCAGCTTTTGGGGTAGGGTTCTGGTAAGTTCCAGGATCTGAAAAACTTACAATTCTCTTCCACTCTCTCACCGCAAGGATCTTGCTGATGTTAGAAGTTAGAAGCCAAGGATAGAGGAGAATCTCCAGAATAGGAAACACAATATTCATATATTCATTCATGTCTTTTGATTGCAGTAGGCCACACAATGGCTTCGTTTGGAAACCCGTTGAGAAAACGGACACAGATTCCGAGGTACTTTATGTGAGAGGAATTTTGTCTCGGCTTGCGTGAGAATGGATTTTGGGAGC
>JANTPZ010011986.1:0-11072 GCA_025593235.1 Vachellia pachyceras | reverse complement strand
TCTCCATGGTATGAAATTGTTTCTCAATTGTGGCATCCGTCAAGTTTGTTGTGCTATTGAAAATTAAATATATTTCAATGAAAAGGTAATGAAAGAAATAGAATTAGAAATGGTGCTAATGTGTCTTGTCGTATGATTTGGGAGATCATTTTGTTTAAGCATCAAGACCTGTTACTAGAGAGCTTTAATCCTGATTCTGAATCCTTTACTTTCATCACCCTTTGATGTCACTAGATTGCAAAGTATATGCGGAACACTCATGCTGAAACACATTCAAACTATACTGTGAATATAGTTCAAATATTTAGGGTGTCAAGAGAAGGTGAGGCAGAACGCTTTGGAAAGGTGAGTTGTGCATTATAATTTCAGGATCTTGTTCTGTAAATTGACGTGGGCCAAAAGTCCAGTTTTGTAATCCCAAGGCTTTTGTTTTGTTATGGAATGTCTATCTGTAAATATTCATTCTGTTGTTTTGCACTTCAACAAACAGTTTTCTTGCACGAAGAATAGGATGCTTTTATGGCATGGTTCGAGGCTTACAAACTGGGCGGGAATTTTATCTCAGGGTCATTATTTTCTCTCATTTGTTTAGCTGCTTATTTGTGTGCTAATACTTATATTTATCCTGACTAATGCAATAATAACTGTGATTAATGCATCATCAGGTCTTCGTATAGCTCCTCCTGAGGCACCGGTCACTGGTTACATGTTTGGCAAAGGAGTTTACTTTGCTGATATGTTCTCTAAAAGTGCAAACTATTGCTATGCCTCTCACACGGCTAAGGATGGAGTGCTTCTTTTATGTGAGGTTGTTTTTTTGTTTCATGGCGGACGTTAGTGTAATACTAAAGCCTAATCATTAATTTCACCACCTGGCATTTTATGTCAATCAGAATCTGATAATTAAAATTGCGCAAGTTGGTCGTTATTTTGCATTCTGCATTGCATTATTTTACTAAGTTCAGAATATATTTTGTCAATATCTTTTCCAAACGATCCATTTGAAGAATTGCTTGCTTTGCGTTTGGAATTGATCCTCTTCTTCAGGAAGTACATGATTCATAATAAGTTATATATAGGTTGCACTGGGTGAGATGGCTGAGCTTCTGACTGCAAAGTATGATGCTGAAAACCTGCCCGAAGGAAAGCTGAGGTTTGATTCTTTTGTCCATTGTAATTTGCTGTTGTGTCGCTTGTATTTACACAAAGCCATGGCTAATATTTTTAGGTTGTGTGGGTGTGATTTGGTTACTCTTGATCAAACAGTTTTTTAGATATGTTCGATGAGTTCCTTTTCATTACTTTTTTATTGGAAAACTTGTTACTGCTAAGGTGTGTTTTATACTGCAGCACAAAAGGAATAGGAGGAACTGTTCCAGATATGTCAAAGGCTCAGGCACTTGAGGACGGACTCATTGTTCCCCTTGGGAAGCCCAAAAAGCGTGCGGGCATGAGGGTATGCACTAGATTTATGAATTTCATCAGCGTGGAAGTTTGGTGTTATGAACACTTGACCTTACATAAAGGTGCCATCACTTTGTTTTGCAGGGTGATTTATTGTACAATGAATACATTGTTTATAACGTGGGGCAGATTAGGATGCGCTATGTTGTCCATGTAAATTTCAATTTTAATTGAAGAACTTGATTGCGAGATGTGATCGATACTGTATCTTTAACCATTGTCTAGTTACAACGGTTTACAACCTTTGGCCTTCTTGTAGTTGAGAAAATTTTAGTTGAAATGGTTTTAGCAGCCTTTTCCTGTGTTATGGGTGTATATATGTGCACAAGGAAAGGGAAGAAAGGGGCACGCAGGGTTGGACGTTCATACATTTTCTGATAATCTTTAGTAGTTGATTTCTGTATTGCCATGTCTCTTCTTTTGTTTCTAAAGGATATCGAGTAGCACCTCCCTTAATCTTTGTTTGGTGTTAATTGACGTCATTTGTTCGTTTTCGTTGTGAAAAGAAATGGAGGTTGGGATGTACATAAACCAGTTGGTGATATATACAGCAAACGTTTGCGCCGCATGATCATTGTGGTTAGACATAGGCTTAACTGTGCTTTGCGTTTGTTTTCCCTAGGCATATTAATCTCATTTTTTTAAATATGATATTTTCAAGATAAGGTAATACCTTATTTAAGTCGTTGTAGAGCCTAGCCTTATGTTCACCGACTATGCGACAATATTGGAATACCTTCTGATGCAAATTCACCATCCCATTTTTAACATTGGCTAATCATGTGTACGGTTTTGGGCATTGAAAAGACTTTACTTAGGAGCAACTTGTGTCTGAGGAAGTTTAGCATTGGTCTGTTCCATTTTTAACCGTAAAGATTGTAAGCTAAAGTAAATAAATAAGAAAAAGATAAGGCGATCTTAGTCCCATGCCTTCAATTGATAGCCTACAGAATGGCATTTGATTTCATCATTCTGCAAGGGGCACTGAAACGGAGGAATGGGGATGTGTTATTTTTTTCTCCCTTTCAAGTTCCCAAGTGTGTTTTACGTTGTGTTGCTGTTCTGTTCTCCGAGGCGGTGTCAAACTGATGCATCGAGTGCTGTAGAAACTGGGAACTTGGGGAGCTTGGGGCATGATTGAGGCTTGAAAAACATGGGTGTGTGACCAAATAAAGCATTTACTACCATATATCAAGTGCAGGACGCACACGCCAATATTAAAGTCCTTAGATTTGACAGTGACATCATCCAGAATCTATGTTCTTCTCCCACAAGATAGAGCATGCCCATCTTAGAGTGATAACAGTTCCCGCCTATATAATGGCCCTTTTAATGCATGGCACGCTAGCCATCCTCATGAATCACTAGCTGCCCATCGTGACTGTTTCGATTATTTTGCTTTCCTTTTCTTTTTGCCCTTTTAACCTTTTGTCCCATATTTCAACTTAGGTGGCAGCCCTGGATGATAGCCATTATGTTGACGATGAGGGATGGTGCAAGTGTGACATATGTAGAGACTCGTAATTAAGATTTGATCCATTGTCGCACGTCACGGATTCTCGCATGCCAAGCACTAGAATTTCCTGTGTTTGATTACCCTCCCTTTTCCCCCACGACACATAAAATAAAAGCCTCAAAAACAGGGCACATAAAGGAGACCCTGTTCTTGAGTTTAAATACTTCTGGATCATTGGTCTGGCCATGAAAGCTATAATTAGTTGTATTATCAAACAAAGACAAACAAGCCCGAATTTGATCTGAACGCCGGATGACAGCATAAAACGGAGCGATAGATGATGGGTTTAGCGCAGCTAATGTTATTTTTCAGCGGTGCTTGGGAGTTAAACAATACTCTGAAATTCTTTTCTTGAACTTAAAAGAGCCCAGGAATAAAAAAAACAGGTAAGGGGGGAAGGGAATGGGTGCTTGGGAGTCAAACAATACTCTGGAATTCTTGAAGTTAAAAGAGCCCAGGAAAAAAAAACATGTAAGGGGGGAAGGGAACGGGTCTAGTGCAGGTAGGGAATGATGTCTAAGTAGGCTGTAGATATTGGCAACACTCTCAAAAATCTGAGAGAGGCACACAAGCAGAAGCCATATTAAAAATCTTGCGCCCAACACGCAAAGCCAACGTGCACTCATACATTATTCTTCTCGCCCTGCTTGCACCATCCAATTCTTCGCAAGCGAAAAAGGCAACCCAGTTTAGAGGGGGCAGAGGGCCCCAAATTGTTGGTGGACCCCAGGAGCCTGCCATTTGTACGGAGGGGGGCTTATGCTTCGTGTGTCTGCTGCAGTGAACCTCTCAGAGGAGCCTAGTGGGAGTGCGTGGCTTTTTGGTGAAATTAAGGCAAACATGACTCTGTTTTGGGTTTCCCTGGAGTCCTGTCCTGAGTGAAGGCATGGCGTGGCATGGCTTGCCAGAGCCTTTTTCTCCACTCAATCCTCCTCTTTTCACTCATTGCTCCTGTCAGCTTCATTACACATACATCACTCTCTTCCCCTCCTCCCAAGTTTCAATATCGCACTTATAAATACGGACGTGTTTCCTCCGTCGGGATCAACTTGGTGTACATCTCTCATAGTTTCAGGTGTCTACAGGGTGAGCAACTCCTAGTTGGAGAAGCAGGGCACGTGCAAATCTCTTTGGGCTCTCAAATGCCTCTTTGCACGTGTTCTCCTTCTCCAACACGGGTTCCTCCCCTTGCCTATCTCCTCCATGTCTTACTCCCTCACTTATCTGGTATCGGTAATGCTCCTTTTTCCCTTTGTTTCTGCATCATACCTTGTGCCATCCTTTCAACAGTTTAGTTTCAAAACAGGGGAAATCACTTCTCTGACTGCCCCATTAACACGCTTCAATTTTTACTGCTTAGGTTTTTTTGTGTGTGTGTGTGTGGACTTTTCTTTGCCAAGATTACTCTGTAATGTGTGTGAGGGCAGCTTGTGGAGTTGGAGTCGTCTGTGTTCTTGAATTTTGAACTGCAAGTGAAATGAGATATTGTAGCTACGGCACCAGACAGAGAGCAGAAGTGCAGAGGAGGAGGTTACCTGGAGTGTAAGATAAGAAAATCTCAATGCGCTAAGCAAATACTTGGAGAAGCGAGATATTGGTTCCGTTTGCAAACTATACAGAAAAATATTTTTAAGGTAAATCGAGTTGAATATGTAAAAAAATTATTTTATTATAAAAAATGTTGTTGAGACACAATTACTGCTGTTATATCGGAAGCGTTGCAAACCGAAGTTAGTACTGCTTCACCAGTTGAGCTATTTGTTTGGCGCTACTTTTTTCTTGAGATACACAACATGGTCAGATGGTTCCGTGAGCACGGTCCCCCATGGAATTAGAAGATTTCTTTGTGTCAGTCTTTTCTTTTTCGGAAGAAAACGTCAAACACAGCCATACGTTGTAAGCGCTGTAGTGCAGTGTTCCATGTAATCTACAACGTCACTGAATTAAATCTGTCTCTAACATTGGAAAAAAAAAATTCTGTCTCTTAACATTCATGGTCGTTTTTATTTCCCCTCTT
Source organism: Vachellia pachyceras (assembly GCA_025593235.1). NCBI lineage: Eukaryota > Viridiplantae > Streptophyta > Magnoliopsida > Fabales > Fabaceae > Vachellia > Vachellia pachyceras. The sequence goes on along the minus strand of JANTPZ010011986.1, from coordinate 6,075 downwards.
CCAAGTCTTGTACAGTGAATTAAAGGTTACTGCTCAATGCAAGAAATCCAAGGATGATGCCTGGAGGAAAACACATAAATTAGCGTTAGTTCCAAAACAAAGACGTTTTATGTTTTGATAACAGACAAAAGACAAATACGAACTTATAATTGCAGGAGCATTATCTGAATTTAAATTTTAGAATTGACATCTCCATTGATGCTGCAGAATATAACAAGAATTTTCTGATGAACAGAACCAGAGGCAACGACCTGTTCATGGCTAAGAATCTCATTAATTCACGAGATAACCTAATTTGTCAGAAGCTAATCATGCAATTCATGGAATGCAAAATATACTGGACTTCACTTCTAAGTTTGTCAGAAGCTAATCATAACGGGCTTCTTGTGATCTTGTTGGGATAACTTCACTTCTAAGTTATGTATCTGGACTTGGCTCTCGCAGTAAATCTTTGAAGACGTGATTCTAAGTAATATACTGGTACGTGGCAAGTACTGAGAGGTCGTCATAACCATTATGACTGTGATGTTCTATAGTAAATTGTTTTCTGTTCTGATCATTTGATCGGGGAGGTTTTAACTGTATTTTATCTTGATTCACTGATGCCTGCATGTTTTATCATGTGTTTGTTTTGGATCAAAATGAAGAACTTTTCGTGCTGATGCTTCCGTTTTCTTGATCGATAAAAATATATAAATCGAAGTGAATGAAATGACATTAGATCAAATATGCTAACTTTTTGAATCTTAATTCATTTGGACCGACATCATAAATCATAAAGTACTGTAATAAAACTAGGTCAAACGACAGGATATCCCACACCACCAACTATCCCATTTCTGGTTAATGCGCTTTCAACCTAGCTCCCGATGTCTCTTTTATGGACCCAATGATAGTGCACCCTCAATATGGTATATCGGAAGAAACTTTCTTTTCTGTTAAGTGGGTCTTACCGGAAAAGGAGGGATTATTGAATATTAAACGTAGACATGCCTTTTAATAAAAATTTTAGCATTGATTTTTCAAGTCTAACTCTCGTTAGTTGAAGAAACTATTTTGATGTTTTATACCTCATCTCTTCTTTTTTTTTTTGTCGCTTGTCAAGAATGGGCTTGTCTAAACAATTGTGTTTGACACGTTCGTTGAGCCTATTCTGGTCCCTATGTGACAAAGGATATTGGAAAGAAAGACAAAGCTTTGCCTGTAATTCTGCCGTGATATTAAGACCCAGGATGGTTGTTCTAAATTCTAATGCTTGTGAACTGGAACACATAGCGGAGGTGATGATGCCTGTTTGTTATGTTTGGTTTTCCCAAATTATCATTATTGGAACAATCTTACCAAATGCAGCCATAATCTTGCTTATATGGATAAGTTTTAAACACATGAAAATTCCTCAATAACCAAAAAATGACACACTATATACAATGGCCTTTATACGGACAGCATGCAATTAATTATCTAAATGATACTATCCATCAGTTCTGTAGGTGTCTGAGTTTCTATTCGAAAATGTTTCTTCGATGTTTTCTGTGACGTTGTGTCGGAATCCAACAAGAAATCAAACTCCTTGTACACTTTACAACGCAGGAGCAGGCTCGCAGCTTAGTGACCTTCGGTTGATTTAACTCGCATTGAGCTTTGCAGTCAAGTGTTCATCTACTTACTGATTTTTGAAAATCAGTTGCACTTTCTGCTTCTGGTTTTGTTGAAAAGTAGATTGATCTGTCGGTCCCCCAAAGAAAGGGAAGGGTCGGTGTTGGGGTGATTAAATTCGGTGGGTGGTGAATTCATTTCTAAAAGAAATACTTGAATTTAGATAAAATAAGACTTCACTTCTTTTGGTGAAGAATGGGAAGAAAAATAATGACGGCTTTACGGTTATGAAAAAAATAAAGCCACGCCATCCATTCTTCTTAAGATCTCTGATAAATGTCGGATTGGGAATCAATCAGTATTACAGACGGAGAAAGAAATAACATCCTGAAGTTGCTCAAGTTTTATGAAGTATGGAGATAATAATAGACATAGGATAAAATGAACTAGTAAATAAATGAAAAAGAAAAGTTGCGGTCACAGTTAAATTCACATAAAAGAAAATGGACGACGGTTCGGAGTCACAGAGGAGGTGGTGAGGAGATGTGGAAGTAATGGCGGAGACGGCGTTTTAGTTAGATCCGGACAACGGTGGAGGAGGAGGAGCTCAGTGGGGTGGGAGGTGAGATATGCACGGATTGAAGAAGAAGAACGAAGGAGATATAGGCAGAAATTTGAAGAATGTGTGTGTTTTGGCAATAAACATACGAAATTGTGGGTTTCATTTTCATTTTCTTTTCCCGTATCTCGTTTGTTTGCTAACGCAGAATTCTTGCGATTTGCCCAATTATTTAACAATCAGTAATTCACAGTTTGTTGGTTTGATGCTATGGACAATTGTTTATCGAGCGTCATTAATGAAATTTTCAATTTGTCCCTCTGAACTATACATTCCTCTCTCAAATCTTTGGATCAAAGGATTAGATTATCCAGAACAGAATCATCCTGATTATACTTGGGATTAATACCACAGCGTCGATCGAAGAAGGTTAATCAATCTCTAGAGCCGCTAGAAAAGAGAAGGGCGACGATTTTTTCATTGGACCAAAATACCCATTTGCGTTTTGGACCGAATGCTAAGCAACGCGAGTTGACGGAAGAGGTTAGGTGGAGCTGGTGAGTGGCGACTGGTAAGAAAATCGGAAGCTTAGATTAAAAGCTCTCTGATTTGGAAATGGAGCTCTACAAAACCTTTCCTTTCTCGAAGACCATCTATGTCAAGCTTCGGCACAATGGATTCCGGTCGCCTGATGCGGGATAACGAAGACCCCAAATCCGCCAAACAGCAAAATCGACTCGCCATTGTGCCCTCCATACAAAACACCTTACCCCCATTTGCTACTGCTTCCATCTCTCGTTCCCTCTCTACGATTCTCCCCTCTCACTTCTTTGTGCAACCTAAGATCTCTGCTTTGTTCTCGCCGCAACCCAACAAGGTGAAAGTCCCTACCCAAGCTTCCTCTCTCACTCACCTATCTATTTCCACCTCTTCTCCTACCCCTTCGAAAATCTCTTTCAAGTCCACTCTTTCAGCCAATCCTCTTCAAAATCCTCTAACTTTGGGTCCCCATCGCCCCTTAGATCCATCTAATGGGGCTGCAATTCGTCGAGCTTCCATCGTTTGGTTCCGCAACGACTTACGGGTTCGCACAATGAATGTCTCAACTCCGCCAGCAACGAATCCATGTCGGTCTTGCCAGTTTACTGTTTCGACCCAAGAGATAATGGTAAATCTTCGTCTGGGTTCGATAAGAACGGGTCTTACCAAGCCACATTTTTTATCGAGGCGGTCTCGGATCTCAGAAAGAACCTTCAGGCAAGAGGGTCTGATCTTGTGGTCAGAATTGGTAAGCCTGAGACCATATTGGTTGAGTTGGCGAAGGCAATTGGGGCTGATGCTGTGTACGCCCACAGAGAGGCTTCCCGCGATGAGGTGAAGGCCGAGGAGAGAGTTGAGGCGGCCATGAAGGAAGAGAACATAGAAGTGAAGTACTTCTGGGGTAGTACTTTGTACCATGTTGATGACTTGCCTTTCAAGTTGGAGGATATGCCTTCCAACCATGGAGGATTTAAGGACAAAGCTCAAAAGTTGGAGATAAGGAAGACAATCGAGGCATTGGATCAGTTAAAGGGACTGCCATCTCGAGGAGACGTGGAGCCGGGGCAAATACCCTCTTTGACGGACCTCGGGCTCAAGCCATATGCGACAATGGTACAGGTTTGATTCTTGGTTTTGTTCAGTTTTGCAAAATGCTATTATTTCTTAAATTGGTAATTATCTGCTGCGATAACAACGATCATCTGCCTCCATAGGTTTATGCTTTTATCTCCTGGTTACATCTGACACAAAAAAATCGGTTGGGAAGGTGACCATTTCCTTACTCTCTTTTTAACCTTCTTTTCTCCTATTTCTCTAATCGCTACCCTCCATTTTATCAGAAGCTACAAGTACCCTCTCCACTCTTTTTGTTTTGTGGGGAGAGTAAGTCAACAAAGTAGGCGTGAGTGGGTTGTTTGTGGCTTTTTGATGTAATGGAAGGTTAGGATTAAATAAAAGGAGAGTAAAGAGAGAGCAAGGAAAATGAGACATTCCGAGCTACAAAAAAAAAAAAGGGGATAACTTTTAGACACAATAGGGTGAAAAATTGATCCAGTCATGCCGGTTTCATAGATTACGTAAGCTTGTGGTGTTTTTACTCCTTCAATTACCGTTCTCTTTGCTGTCTAAAGGATTTTGTGCGAGAAAATATTCATTTTTATGGACGGATGGAGTAATTCTGATTAAGCCTGGATTTGTGCCTTTTGAATTAATTATCAGTGTTATGACAATGAGGGCTAGTGATCTTTAGCTTACGGTGGAGATTGGGGTATTAAGCTTTCTCCTAAAAAAAAAATTTCGTATTGAGACTCTACAGTAAGTTGCCTATTAGCCCGATTGTGGGGTAATTCTTCACATTGAGGTGTGAGCAGATCAAAATGAATCTGTTAGTAAAACATGGAGTAAAGACTAGCACATGACTTTCGACATCACACTTTGCTTGCTGACCTTCACATAATTACATGCTATCTGAGTTTTAATATCTAGTTTAAAATCTCTCAAGTTGCACAAGAACAAGATATTTACTACGCCATTTTTTGCCATGCCATGTTCTTTGATACCAAAAAATGCGGCCTTGACTAGTTGACTTCTACGTTTCTATATATTTTGGCTCATCATTTTTGCGTACTCTAGGGAAGGAGGATAGATTGCTCATGACAATTCAATTTAGTAATTAAAAAGCTGGACTCCACATTTAACTAATAATACGTGGACTGTAATGCCACCGTCATCCTGTAGAATGGGAAGCAAGTTGCCAACGCTTCCATGGTAGGAGGGGAGACTGAAGCACTACATAGGCTCAAAAAGTTTGCAGCTGAGTGTAAAGTTCAACCGCACAAGGGGTTTAATAATGGAACTCAAGATAGCATATATGGTGCCAACTTCTCCTGCAAAATTCTCCATGGTTGTCGACAGGTTGTGTCTCCCCTCGCACAATATTTGATGAACTAAAGAAAAATGCCACCAGGTGCGCCCTTCAATGATTTATCTTCCTTTCATTGGCATTGTACTTATAACTCAAATAGATTATGGATTTGCTAATGTATTGTGTCAATGATAGGACTTTTCCTGCTTCCTCAAACCAAAATGATGGCGGCAGTAGCTTAAAGTGGCTGATGCATGAGTTTTTATGGAGGGATTTCTTTAGGTAACGTTATTTTCTTACCCGTTTTCCTTGGATTTTCATTGCACCGTTTCTTTCCAAGAAAACCTATTGATTGTGTATTTTATGTAACTTCTCATTTAACCGGATAAAGATATTATTTCTGATCCCCTTATAAATATGAAATGGTGCTAATGAAGGTTCCGATAACAACTTGCATGTTACAATCATTGTTTGGGATTGCATCATAGTGATTATTCCCATTTAAAAGTTCTCAATGGGCATTGTCCAAGGCGAGAGTTTCGCGTAACATGGTAACGATTTGTAATTTTATTTTTATCTTTTGGTTTTTTGAATTGTGAGGTCAGGTTTATAACCAGGAAGTACAGCTCCGCAAAGAAACAACTCGAAGCTGCACCAACGTTTGCCTAAGCAACCATTTGCAAGTTCAAGTGATTTTTAGTTGTATGGATGCGAATTGCTTCCTTATCTCCGAGAGTGGGATGTTGGAGTGAAGTGAGAAATGAACTTCTGTTGCAAGTAACTTGTGTCAATGATGCTAAATGTGAGACTTAATAATGTTTTTTTTTGCCAAGGAGACTTAATAATGTTATTCGGTCGGGCATCCGCTTGGCAGATTCTGAGTCCAATTTCATTTCTCTTCCCTCAAATATTTGATGCTGAAATGATTTGAGTGTTCTGTACTTCTGTTCTTGATATGCTGAGAATTTTCTTTCTTGGTTGTTATGCGAAGTGCACCCTATCCTTAATGGTCCGT
>JANTPZ010011984.1:0-12330 GCA_025593235.1 Vachellia pachyceras | reverse complement strand
GTTTCAAACCTATTAAACTCATTAGTTGCAAAGGGTTTGATTTCTGCAAAAATAGATTCATCAACTGAGGTGCCAGCTGAGGCGCTGATTCGTTTGGACGATCAGAGCCAAAGCGTCAACACCAGTGGTACTTTTCCATTGGTTTCAGTTACTGATTCTGAAACCATTCCTGTTTCGTCTACCGGAGATGATCAACCTGCAAAACATTCCTTTAGTCAATCAACCCCCACGGAAGTAAAAAATATGATTGGCTTCGAGTTTAAGCCCAGTGTGATCCGAGAATTGCACTTACCTGTGATCAGAGAACTGTTGGATAATTTCCCTCATCATTGTAGAATTTGTGGCCTTAGGCTTAAACATCAAGAACAATTTAATAGACACTTGGAGTGGCATGCTGTGAGAGAAAGAGAACGAAATGAATTGGACGTATCAAGGAGATGGTATTTGAGGTCAACTGACTGGGTTGTTGGCAAGGATGAAGTTTTATCTGAGCATGAGGGTATTGATCCCTTAGATTTACATGGCAATAAATCAGACAGAAATGCAGACGATGCTAAGGTTCCATCTGATGAAGATCAGTGCTTATGTATGCTGTGTGGTGAGCTGTTTGAAGATGTTTATTGTCTAGAAAGGGATGAGTGGATGTTCAAAGGGGCAGTTTACCTGCCTGTCTCCAATGGCGATAGTGAGATGCATATTAACGTTGGTAGTAAAAGGGGTCCCATTGTTCACACTTGGTGCTTATCAGGGAGCACCATATCAAGTGCCCCTATGAAGGTAAGGCGTATTATCTGATGTTTGAGACGCTAAGCACTCTATATTGGGTGGAGCAAGTCCACCATGATTGATTGTCTCAAAATATATTTTGGGTAGGATCAAATATGTTTCGGTTGGATGATGATATTAGAATTTTGAAATTAAGGCGTTCTCCATTACAACCCTTGCAAATTGTGGGCCTGGATTTGTTGTGTTATAGATTTTTTTCCTGTTTAATTTTTGGTTGTTACCTTTCCTTTCGCCCCTTTACCCTCGTTACACGCTTCAAATCGAATGACGTGTGGTTGTCTTGCTGGTGATTTATCGAACCTTGTATATTTTGGCAGGAACAGGATTAGAGCTTGAATTTAGATCATCTGGGTGATGGGTGTTATTGTCAGAAGCTTTCGAAGAGTACTCAGGTTTACTTCGCATCTACTTGATTTTCATGGCTCTTCCATGCTAAATTGATTAATGATTACGTCTAACTGGGCTTAGAGCCATCAAACAAATTTTGTGCGCTCTTTTTTTTCCTCTTTTTTCTTTCTTGTAGTTCGGAGGAAAAATACGTAGTATTCAATATATAAATGCAGAAAGTTTTTGCAGCTCAACTTGCCCGTTGACGTGGTTGTGTTCATTTATATTGCCATGACGTAATGAATTTGCACTTTGCAGCCTCTGGCGCTAATACGAGCCAGAGCATTTGCAGCCATATTCATCAACAATTGCCACATGGCCCACTCTGTATCGCCCAACACCAATGACTCTGGTCCCTCTTCTCATTACCCCTTATTCTGTGTGCACGGTCGCCCGCGGCTCACTTTTTCCGGGAAAGGGAGGGGGCAATGAGTCTGTGCTGGGGTAGAATAATAGCAGTGTTTTTATCTCATAATTTGTGCTGATTGGATTGTGGTCCTTTTTCTTACGTAATAGTGAGATTGCTGATTGTGAGATTGGCTGTTGAAGTTAATTTCCTTGCACATGTGTTTCATTTTTTCCCCTTTAAACAATTATAGTGCGGGAAGAAAACTGCGCTTCCCCTCTAACGAGAGAGTTAGAGCATCTTTCTATGCATTAATGTGGCTGCTTTTTATGATTCCCTTGTACACGTCGATTGACTTAATTTAGTTAAGCAACCTCCCCGACTTGAAAATCAGTGTTAAAGAACGACGTGGTATAACGCGGGGAGCTTAGATGCATCCGTGGGCCAAAAAAAAAACCCAGTAGTCGCACCATGGTAGGGCTTCGCGTGACCGCTCTCGTTGAGTTATATCGCAAATTTGAATTTGGCAAAAAAAAAATCGCAAATTTGAAGACCAGAAGCAAACAGATCGTGCATACAACTTAGACATTCCATTTTGTTCACCAAAATAAAAAATTGACATCCCATTCTCATATGATATGGCCCAACAAGGAAAAAGAAGATATTTCGTCTCTAGTTAGGGCTTGTTTGGAAGCCCAGTTTTGAAAACCTAGGTTTTAAAATCTGAAACCTAGGTTTTCTCTTTCATACTCTCTTTTTACTACTTTTTTTCTCTTTTCTCTTTCTTACTTTCCTCTTTCCTACCCACTCTTTCTTACTTTTTTTGTCTCGGAATCCGTAAAAGCTATAATTTTCTAAATATAAATCACTTTTCAAAACCTAGGTTTTACCTCGGAATCTGTGAAACCTAGGTTTTAAAATGACTTTCAAACAAGCCCTTAGTAGAAGCTGGGGACTAGCCCTATGGTTTATGCTTTTAGGTAGGCTTGTGGTGCTGCGTGTAAATGTAATCCAAAGTGGGCCTCCGCAATCATCCTCCTCTCGCTGCATACTTCATCCTCCTTTTCACACTCATCTGATTCCACTGGCTGCATTAAATTGCATCCAACGAGAATAAAAACATTCTAAATCCAAATAAAACAACCCCGACAAGTGTGGTAACTTCTGTTTTAGTTGTTTTTTCTTTCCGTGGGGATGAGAGAACATTTAAGAGGCAGAAAGGTGGAGCTTATGTTACTTCCACATCGAGTTCGGTGGTTGAGCGAACATTGGTGACATCAATGGCCTTCCCTTCCTTTTCACCTGTATCAAGATCGATCTCAGAAACAAATCGACAGAAAGAGAGAAAACAAACAAACACCAAGAAATCAAATATTGCTTCTCACAGTCACCTTGACTGGGTAGAAGAAGACGAGCAGATGCTGAGAAATGGGAGAGAAGCATAAGAGAGAGAGAAAGTAAGGCGAAGAACACACGAGCGCTTGGTTTCTTCATTGGCTGTTGGCAGGTTAGAGTGAGAGCTAGAGCTGAAGTGTAGAAAGTAGCAAAGACATGAGCCCAAAGGAGATGGAAGAAAGGGGGTAAATAGAGGAGCAAAAATATTAAAGTCACGAGGAGGCTCTGATAAAAAAATGGCAGTTGCCAGTTCCATTGGGGCCTACCAATTGTGAACTTCTGGTTTGGTCAACTCATGAGAATACAAGCGTCCATGTGATGAGAGCAAGCAAAACAGGGCATGGCTTCATCAGAGGGAAGCGAAGACAGGGAGAGAGAAGAGGGGTTGTCACCATCATGGAGGTCCATTCAGCTGCTATAAAACAAAACCCAATTAAAGTGAACGTTATAATGCAAAAGAGTTTACACGTTTTTGCTCTCTCTTCTTTTTTCTTGGTACTAAAATATGAAGATTCTTCTGGTTTGGAAACAAAAGAGATCATAAATACACACTATATATTTTATGGGTCTAGTGGATGTCCACTCATGATCAAAGTTGTATCATGCTTCCAACTTCATCAATTTACTATCACTTTTGGGGAATTACGTGTTTGTAAGAAAGATTTAAAGTTTAATAATAATTGAAAAGCATACAATGACATATTTCAATAAACAAATGACAAATGTTCTCTACTCATTTTTTGTTGAAACTTTTTCATGATTGATTCCATTTCTTAGGAGTTCATAGAAATCCCCCTACCTTCTGTTTCAATAACCAGAATTATCTTCCCCCGCACGATAAGTCAAAAGCATGTACATCTATCTTATCTTCATCTGTAGACCCACAGTGCTCATGGACAAGCTTCCTCTGGTCGCTGTATATTTTATTCAAGATAACAACAGCCAATTCATTCTCCCCGTGAAGCTCATAGCACCTTGAACTCATTTCTTCATTCGAAGCACTCACTGTTCTTTGTTCTGCTTCTGCATAAGCAGGTTCAAGTTTCTTCCGAAGATCTGCAATCACTTCAATGGCTGCATTAACAGAAACTGCAAACCAATTTTTGGCTTCCGCACCACCGTAACTGCCAGTAGAGATAGTTGAAGAAAAGTTTCTCCAACTGATTCATCCAGCTTCACAGCTATTTCAACAATCTCAGCCATAGTGGCATTCCAGCCTCGCTCAAGTAGTATTGCCCTCTCTGTCACCTCCTGCAAATTTTCCAGCTAACTACCACCAGTAGAAGCCAGAGAAGAAAAGGGAGGGAGATGAGACAGTGGCATTGATGATACAGCCGGCAACCAATTAATGCCATATGTATGCATTTTTTTTTTGAGTGAAAGAGAGATTTTATTAAGCAACCAATAATTACAACGTGCCGATACGAAAGCAAGAAATAAAGGAAATACTAAAGAACACGAGCCTAGTCAGGAGGAAATATATTACAAAGTCCTAATGCCTGGCATGAGTGGTGGTTCCACAAGAGCGGCTATGTGGGGTCTGTAAACCTGTAACAGTGATCTTAAGATGCGATGGAATGAAGCAGAAGCAACCCCTGGCAGTTCCATGTGAAAATGGAATGATTCATTTAGCCAAAAGACAGTTATTGCTCTGAGACAGAATCATCGTCAAAACCCAGCTCTGTGTCCTCAACAAATGGCATATCATCATCAGAATCAAGTGAATGACCCAAGGCTTCTACTAGTGCTTGGGTTAATTGTTCAGATGGCACCCCCAAAGCGTCCTTCGCCTTCAACTTGGAGACCTTGAACTTAGCTCTAAGATGGAGGGATTTGTTGGGCCTATCTGGTGGTTTAGGAGGCCCAATTGCCCTCCCTATCCTTGCCGAGACAGTGGGCCTAGTTGGAGAGGCCCCAATTTGGGCGTTAGACATCACGCCCTCTCCAGCCAAAGAAGATAACGTGACAGCAGAATGGGTAGGTCCCAAAGTTGTGGGACAATAAGATTCCTTGTATGTAGGCGACGTGAAGACTGACGAGGGAGTGACAGAAGGTGCTTTCATTTTGTTTGTATCTGCAGTCGAAGCCTTTGGTTTGTCTTGTTTGGTCGTTGACTTAGGCCTGTGGTCTGTCTTTTTGGCTTTCGTGATGTCTGCTTGCATGCTGATAGGAACATGCTGCTCAACGACCTCTGTGCTTGAATTTTCTTGATTATTAACTGCTGCATTGTCCAACGATGCCAGGGGGTTAAATCTGCTACCTCTTCTTTCATTAGAATGGAACGTGCTCAGCCCATCTCTCCTAGGTGCTTTGATAAGGCACCTATTGCGAGGCTTGACCGTCATCCAGTTCCCAAAGACCTGCTCGTCACATGCTTCACCCTCTTTGCCTGCTGAGTTTGTCGTCGGGAAAAGGTCAGGCGACTGAGAAGTTATTTATGTCTTAGAAGGTGTCGACTGCTGAACACGGAGGTGACATGCTTCCTGTAAATGTCCATAACGGCCGCAACTGTAGCAAATGGAGGGGAGGCCTTCATATTCAACAAGCTGCGTGATGCCATCTAGATTAATCTTAGAAATGAGAGGCTAAGTAAGGTCAAGTTTAACTGCTAGCCTCGCGAACCTTGCCTTCTCAAAGCCCTCCGTATTGTAATCTATTTTCAAGACCTGCCCTATAACTTCGCCAATCGCTCTGATGATGCTTTTATGGTAATAATGGTAGGGAAGACCAGACAATCTAACCCATCTATATACCTACCTAATCTCTAAGTTACTAGGCAAGAGATACGGCTCCCAAGGGTGGACAGTTAAGTAATGTCCTAGCACTACCCATGGTCCCTTTAGCATTACTTTCTGGTAGTCGGCAGCGTTATCCAGCTTCACCAAGTAGCACACTCCATCAAGTTCAGTTAGCTTGAAGCCCCCAGTTGGGTTCCACATCGTGGCGATCTTTGCCTGCAAAATATCTTGTCTAATAAAGCGTCCAAGCAACTTAACGATTACGGCATACCTCATGCATTGGGATATTAGTGCCTTGATTCGTTCAGAGAAGGTTATGGATGGGATGAGTCCCTCCAAGTTAACCTCGACGTCCCCTGTTTCAATTGTCAGGTCAGCGGAGTTGTTTTCCACAGAGCTAGTTCCTGTGGTGGCCTACCCCAGCAACTTGTCTCTGAAGGAGGCTGCTTGACACTGAGGATATTCTGAAGGAACGTCCTCAGGCATAGGGAAGGTAGCAGTTGGTTCCTCAAGTACATTAGTTCGCACAACGTCTTCATGGTTCACCAGGTCGCCTATTTGCACATCCTAATCGTTATCATCCGTGCTAAGTTCACTCTTCTCACGTATCTTCACCTTCTTCATGTATCAGTTCTCATCCTCTCTATGTGATCGTGCTTCCTTGGCTGAGAGCTCGACGTTGAGAGCCACTTCCATGCTTTAATGCCAAATGTATGCATTTGAAGTCACGTTATCACAATTAAATGATTGTGTATAGATATTGTTAGCTTGGTATAAATGTTTTGGGCTTGTAAACAGCGCTTTCGCTTAGCTGTTTCGTACATTGCGCTTGTCTGTAAATTGTGAATCATATTAAAAAATTAGTTTATATTGAGTGCATTCTCGAGTTAAGTAACATCGGTTTTTTTTTCAAGCAGAGGGCCATGCATTATTGAATTAAGACAGACTATAAACAAAATTCAATCTATGAATTTTTATTTACAAGAGAGTTTTAATACTTTTTTTTGCCAACGTGATTTTTAATACTATTATACTACAAACCCATATTGGAGGGGTTTCAATCATCACATGATCCAATTATGTTAAAAGTAAATAAATTTGTTTATTTTAAAAAACATAAAATTTTAACCCCCTCAACATCATTACATCCCAACATGATGATTTTTTTTTCTTAACTGAGATTCAATCGAGGGAGTTTTAATTGAGAGAATTCAAATCCTACATTCAGGCTCAATGAAAAAGAAAGATACAAGTTAACTGACGCCAATATTTTGTATGAGATAAGGTTATTTTTTTTTAAAACATAATAATATTGAGCAAGCATGACGTCTCCCGTTCAAGATTCGTTAAGCGATAAACCATTTCCACAAATACATCCAACAGAACAATGAGCCCATTTGTTGTAATTTGGACTTTGGATGCAATGGGCCACAAACTCCAGAACATGACCCATTGAATCTTTACTTGTCGCACACAACAAAGTCAAGCAACCCAACGGGATGAATCTAATAAAGAGAGTTAGTTTCTCGTGACGAACTAATATTTGAATCTTTATTAAGAGAAGTGCTCGGCAGTTATTCGAACAAAATTGTACCAAAGGGAGGAGGATTTAAGAAAAGCCAACAACATCAATGACAAGTTTTTAGAGTAAGCTAGTGCTTTGAAAATTATCAATATATAATATAGTAAATTACGGCAACCCGCGCCTATTTCTCTGAAAAAACCTTGTACATTTGAAAACGTTATTAACTTATTTTTTTAAAACTATGTATCCACATTTATTTCAAAATATGACTGTTTAAAGTGATAGACATGGCATAGATATTCTGTAATTTAGATTTGAAGAGAAAAAAAGCATATCAGCAAATATTTATATGAAAAATGCAATGGTAATCTATTGCGTTTTATTAAAGATGACGATTTTGATCGTAGAAGAGAAAAATATATATCCCGTGGAAAAGAGCAATATGTGCTCATGGTGTGTGTGCATGGCCTCCAGTGTGGCTAATAAAAAAGCAGCCATGGCAGGATTCGGTGGTCGTGACTTTTGTCTTTGTATTTGTTTATAAATCAGTTAAAAAAACTTTTATCTAAGTTAAAGATAAATATGTAAGAAGTGTTTTGTATCGATTTTTATACAAGACAAAAAATAAGAGCAAGAAAAAGAAAAGGTTCTCCAAACCCCACTTTCACAATATTTAGATCTCTCTCTGAAGTCCCAACTTTCTGTATCGTGTCGTCGTCCAAGCCCTTTCTCATTGATTAGTGAGATTAGCCATTCTGGGGAGTCGAGCTGGCACGTGACCTGGCCGATGCATTGATTAGTGAGATTAGCCATTCTGGGGAGTCGAGATGGCACGTGACCTGGCCGATGCATACACTCTTTCAGCTCCCAGCTGCTGAAAGTCAACTTGGAAGCAAAAGTCGGCTTCGCACATCACTTGGGGTATATCAAAAGGACATGCACCCCATGTATTATCGTACACCCTTATATGGTCGGTTGCACTTATCGGGCATCGACGAACTTAGCGATCCAACGAGCCAATGGCATCGTTTCCTTTCACAGATCGTTTGGCGCTGCGCTGCGTTTCCTTTATTTTGTAAACCAGTTAAAATGACCTCTATATTTACGGTTGGAAGGTGTGATCTACAGCAAGATATGGACCCGTTGGGGTCGTTGATAGTTAAATTTAAGATCCCAGGACATTGACTTTTTGTTGGCGTGGTATATGACTTAATGTCGTGCGGTTCCATTCTCTGAATGAATCTTAAGAGAGAGAAGCTATGTATGGGTATCTACTGATCGACCAAACCCCGGAGGGAAAGGGCACGAGATCTACAATCCCCCCCTGTTGCACGAGTCAATTCATCTCCTACGTGATCTATGGTCAACCCCCCAAAGCAACCACTGATGACCGATCCAATTCATTTTCGCCTAAGTGTGAACATCTTGAAAGCCACCCGATATGATATATCCCTATACACACAGATTTTAATATTGTTATACACCTCCAGCTAGTTGATTTTGCAGAAGGTTTTCTTGTTTCCAAATCCTAGCCATACCCAAAATTCATCTATTTAGATTACAATTAAATGGACATCAAGCTACAGTTAATTCGGGGATACTTATATTATTTTCTTTCCACCTGCTTAAAATCAAAAAGGTTGGCCCGTGATCCTTATGCTCCTTTCAATTTCAGAGATCAAACCTATTATCGAGATCTTTAATTGAGATTTTGAGTCAGGATTTGCGTATTCCCCGGTTATAATTTGGCGATAGACTAACAATTGAGTGGAACAATTATTATGATATCCCGTACCTGTCCCCCACCAGCCACTAGCTCCGCCTTATAAATCTCCCGAACATCACTCCCATCAACTTGCTTCATACCTAACTTGTCCACCGGCATGGCCGCGATCCTGCTCCCGTTTCCACTTATGGTTTTGCTTCTTGTTGTCTCGTCGGACACGACGCGGCTATGTCTTGCCGTCACTTCCAACCAAGAGCTTCTGAAAGGCTTCTCTCAAACTCCACTCTCTTCAGTGACATCCTTTCAACCCATTCTCAGCGATCAATTCGGAAACTTCTCTCTGGGTTTCCTCCGTCTGTACGGTAACCAGCTCGCCCTCGCCATCCTTCACATCGCTTCCTCCGAGCCTCTCTGGTTCGCCAACCCCAATCACTTGGCTTCCTGGTCCCAATCCACTCGACTCTTCTTCAATGGCAGTCTGGTCATTTCGGACCCTGGAACTGACCTTTTCTGGTCAACTGCCACAGACGGTGACCGCGTCGTGCTTCTCAACACTTCCAACTTGCAAGTACAGAAGAGCGCGGACTCTGGCTCGGTGGCCTGGCAGAGTTTTGACTTTCCCACAAATACCATCGTTCAGGATCAAAATTTCACGACTCGCATGTCTTTGGTATCGTCGAACAGGCTCTATTCTGCGCGGATGGAAGATGACTTCATGGGTCTATATGCCAAGTACAGAGGAGGATCTGACGAACTATACTGGAAGCGAACTCCGCTGGAAGCAAAGGCGGAAATAGTGGAAGGCAACGGACCCATTTACGCCCGAATCAGCTCCGACGGCTATCTGGGCATGTACCAAACGGGCACCAAACCGGTGGACGTTCAGAAGTTCAACAACTTTCAACTCCCGAACCCTCTGTTCCTAATGCTACGCATAGAACCGGACGGGAATTTGAAGGGATATTTCTGGGACGGATCGACGTGGGTACTGAACTACCAGGCCATAAACGATATATGCGGGCTGCCGAACCCCTGCGGTCCGTACGGTCTGTGTACACCGGGCGCGTCGGGGTGCTCCTGTCTGGATAACCGGACGAGCTATTCGCGGGGAGGGTGTATGAAGGAAGGGTATGGAGACTTATGCGAGGCAGGGATAGCAGAAGATGAATACTGGGTTGTGAGGAGGAGAGGGGTGGAGCCGCCGCATAAAGAGCTAATGAGGTACGAGAGAGCGAATTCGGTGGAGGAGTGCGAGGGCATGTACGAGAAGGACTGCCGGTGCTGGGGTGCGTTGTACCACAACGCGACCGGGTACTGCTATGTGGTTGAGCATCCGATTCAGACGATGGTGGGCACAGGGGTGGAGTCCAGAGTGGGATATTTTAAGGTGAGGAAAGACGCGGGCGGTCAAAGGAGGCGGGTAGGTATGGTGGTGGGGATAGCGGGCGGAGCGGTGGTTGTGGCGGCGGTGATCGGGGTCGTGAGCTATATGACGATGAGGGGGAGGGGGAGGGGAGGGCGAGGGATGGGGGAGGAGGAGGATCGGGCAGTATCCGGCCCGTACAAGAATCTGGAGTCCGGGAGTTTTAGGTGGATTGAGATGAGCAACAGGCGTTGACCCTGACAGAATAAAAGAATGTACAGGCAGAGGGCGGGAGGCAGGGGCCGATGGTGGGCGTTGGAGGTGACGGAATGGGTGACGCAAGCGGAATGAGGGGTTTGAATAATTAACAAGAGGGAGGGCCAGGGGGTTGTGATTACCTGTTGTCCTGTGGCGGTGAGTGAGGGAGAGCACGAGAGTGAATTGAATCCCAGAGAGCAATTAATAATTGATACGTGGAGAAGCCCAAGAAAACGTAGAAGAGGAAGAAGAAGAGGAAGAAGAAGAGAGGCGGGTAATTAAAATCAGATCACGGCATTGGTGGGGGGTGGACGATGCTGCTTCATCACCCACTTCCCATTGCATGCATCCTCCCTGGATCACTTCCATGGATCCCTTGTTCCACTCGTTCCTGTTCACCGCCAGGTTTCCATTTTAAGTCTGTTTGGGAATGCGACAGAGAAATATTTTTACGTGAATCAAGGTAAATATGTGAATGAAATTATCTCATTTTACTAAAAAACACTGTTAAATGTGTGTTTAACTTTTTCGAACGTTCCGTCAAACAATGCTTCTAACTGCCTCCTCCCTTCTCATTCTATGCTCTATTCGCATGCATGCTTCAAACGCAGCCCAACCTATATTAAATCTCATCCAATTGCATTCAATCAATAATTAGAATCACCAATGAACACCCCGTGTGTAAAAGCACGCTCACGCCAGTAAAGATCAAACCCATTTCACACTCATGAATTAATTTTAATAAAAAAAAATTGAAATATGGTAAGACTTGACTAGTGCCGGTAAAGCGGGCCAGCCCGCAGGTTGCGGGCTGACCCATGCGGGTTGGCAGGCTGGGCGGGCCAGCCCGCCAGGTGGCGGGTTGGAAAACCCCAGCCCGCCAACCCGCCAACTTTTTTATTTTTTAAAAAATTAAAAAATAAATTCTTTTTCATTTTTTACCCAATTTTTTCTAGAAGATTGCATATCTATGCTATTCTCTTTCAAATTCTATGAATAAGTGTTCAATAATTTAATAAAAATAGAATTTAATATTACTTTTATCCTTATAAAAATATTGGGATGAAAAAAAGTAAAAATATATAAGATATAATAATTTAAAAAATTTAAAAAAAATAGAAAAATGGGCTGGCGGGCTGGCCCGCCAACCCTCGATCCAGACGGGGCGGGCTGACGGGTTGGGCCCGCGTTACCGGTGCTAGACTTGACTATAGTTTAGACAAATGTTGTTCTCTCGGGCCGCCATCAACAATTTCTCTATGATCACCTTTCTGGTCCCAAGTTTCTCTGAACAGTTTTTTCAGAAAAAGGGAAACGACAAAAGCGATGGGAATCGGGCTATTTGGGGAGCCACCAAAGGCCCTGGCTGTGTCTAATCCTAGTCACAACAAAAAAAAAAAAGGTCACATACTTACCATGGGCAGCACAGTTGCACGCAGACAGATAACATTCTTCAGTAATAAAAGTTTGAGGAGGGTTTTATCCAATCGTAAAGGTGAAGGCGTTTGTCATATGCAAATAAGTCTGTTCATTGCATTTAGTAAAAGCAATGCGTGCAGGGTTCAACCATATTACCTGAATAAACCCATAGGTCTGATCTGAGAGGGTGATATACATACAAATAAAGTCGTTGGTTAGTATCTCTCAATATATCTCGACCTTTGAACGCCCGTTCCCTATTTAGGAAGAAGCATTTGCTCTTCCTACTTAATTTAGCAATGTGTGCATACAACTTTTTAGGATTTAAAATATATTTTAAACATAAAAATTTGTTAATTTACAAATTCTAGCGTTTGATAACTTTTT
>JANTPZ010011983.1:0-12861 GCA_025593235.1 Vachellia pachyceras | reverse complement strand
TCGGTGAAAAAATGTGTGAAATGAAACACCATGATGAACCTGAATCATAGAGAGAGCTATAATCCACAATAACCAGCCATACTACAAGACCTTCTTCTACATGTTGAGGAGTCAACCCCACAATCTTCATCAGCAAAACACGTGAGGTCACTGCGAGCATCAGGTACATTGCATCCACTCTCAATATGCTTCCATGAACTTAGAGTCACTGCAGGACATACTTGCATTGACATTGCACTTATTTTGTATGCTTTTTCACTCTGCAGAGCAAGAAATTCATTTGCATTAGAGCTCTCATTAAGGTGTGCAGCGCGCCCGCTTATATAGCCCAGCACCCTCCCGAGCCTCTCCGATGTGGGACTTTTCCATTCTCCCCAAGCCAATCCGCGAGTGACCTCACCGTGGAGCCCACCGGCAACCTCGCCGCCGTCCGGAGGGTCCACCAGAGACCAAAGGCTCAGGGTTGGCTCTGATACCATCTGTCACGGGGCCATTATTCTCCCCCCAAAAGACGTCTCATTGGGGCGTGCAGCGCCCCGGCTTATATAGCCCAACACCCTCCTAAGCCTCTCCAATGTGGGACTTTGACATTCTCCCCCAGCCAATCCGCGAGCGACCTTGCCGCGGGGCCCACCAGCAACCTTGCCGGCGTCCAGAAGATCCACCAGAGACCGAAGGCTTAGGGCTGGCTCTGATACCACTGTCACGGGGCCATTACTCTCCCCCCCAAAAGCTAGCTTATGAGGGCGTGCAGCACGCCCGCTTATATAGTCCAGCACTCTACCGAGCCTCTCCTATGTGGGACTTTGACAATTGGCATCACCCCTCTTTTCCAATAAGAAATGTATTTCATTAAATCTCAAAGAGACAACACAACACAACACAAAACATAGTTACCCTCCCTCATCAAAAAGTGACCAAGGGTATAAAAGTTGAGAGGTCTTATTTGCCTTAGTGTCATGGAAACACGTTTACACAAATTGATATAAAACTGCTCTCACAATTATCTCGTAGAATATAAATCATGTTGAAAAAGTAATTTCTACCGTTAATCCAAATATGCATTTTGTTGTAGTTTTTTTAAGTATCAAGTGCAATTAGGAAAAGGAAATTTGTGGGCATGCATGAGAGAACAAAAATATCTAGAACGCTAATACACTGCCATGTCAAGCAACATAGGTTTATCAACAATTTAGAAAGATGCTTCCTTTTAGATGAACAAAAGAAATCATTACTGGAAATTGTTCAAGTACCTTCATGTAAGTCCAATTAGTAGGAATGTAACTTTCTGGGAGCCTTTCTTGCCAAACACTTAGCACAGGAAGGGGATGGCCTTCAGTGGTAAATATGTAATTACCAGCTTTTAAAAATGAATCATCAAATAGAAGATATAAGTATTTGCACCTGCCAAATCATGAAAAGTTTTAATCTTAGCAATTTATATACAACGAAGAAAGTCCATTTTCAACTCCTCTGCTTTAATAAATAAAAATTCATGGTTGAAATGGAACACATGAAAATCTCACGTTTCAGCAAGGAAAAAACTGTGTTGATGATCTTCCAATTCCATTGTTTTCACATCCCTGGTGAATTAGCTGCAAATAAAGCTATCATTTTACTATACCTGAGTCTTAAAATACTAGACTAGACCTCTCACCACAGCCCGAAGTGCTTGTTTCTGTAGTCTCATTCTCCATTACTCCACACTGTTCACAGAATTTGGCAAATTGTCGTCATGTATATCTCTTAAAAAAGGGAACAAACAGAGACAAGGCAATAGACTATAAATTATATACCTTGAGACTTGAAGACAGTTCATTCAAATGCAAGGAGTAAAATATTAACAAAGCAACAGCCATTTGTTTAAACAGGAACGTTTAGGACAACTGAAGCCTTATTAATAGGATTTTTGCCGTTATTTTCTTCATATAATGGGGAATGATAATGACCAAGACAGGAGAAAGTAGAGACATTGGAAGAGTCAGAGAGATATTTATGACAACAGAAAAAAAAGGAAATACTGTAGATCAAATCATATAAAATCTCAAAGCATCTTCAGATTAAGTCTCCTAAACCCTTTTATATAGCAGTTAGTTACATGCATTATAGCCCTTACATAGGGGCAAAAGTTACTCTATATCATGTGCCTGCAAACTAGAGACTTAAGAAATAGCATAGAACTGTAAAGGCCGACAGCTCTTTTATTTTGGAAAAAATATAAATAACTGCTTCAGAGGAGTCCTTCTGAGTTTTTAATTTGTCAAATATTAGTTTGTGTCTCTGCAATGATGCTTCTTTAGTGATGCAGTAACAAACATCTTAGGATTGGAGGAGTATTCCCTATCTTTAAACAGTCAGAATGCAAGACTTTAGCACATTCCATGAAGTACCTTTAAGTTGATCCATGCATATGGCACTCCCGTGGGTGTATTAAATGCTGGAAGGAAGCGGTTCCCTAAATCTTCAGCCAGTACTTGCAGCTGATTTTTGTAGGCTCCTTGAAACAGATTATTTGCAGAATCAGATGCAAGAAGATGAGCAGAGACAAGTCCTCCAAGAACTCTAATATTGCACTGCATGGTAATAATCAAGTGATGAAATAATACCATTATCAGGCTTCATATATCAAGTGCTACCAATCAACATGATTTGGGTGTCATAAAAAAACAACAATCAAAACCACCAAGCTTTTCAAAACTAATGAATAGAAAATAATCAACCAAATGTCCAAATCCAAGATTTACCTCAAAAAGATTTATCCGTGCATCAACATCAAATGTTAGATTTTCAGAAAGCCAGAGCACTGCTCTCTTGAATTCAGTATCGTTGCCCATGATAACCAGGCTACAGGAGAAAAGGCAATTAGTATCAATTTACAGCGTCCAGTTCCAGAGGATGGTATGGGGAAAAAACTCTCAGAAGAGATAACTATAACTACAAAATTATAATAACCTAAACATTCAAGCCCTTGTGACCATACCCATATACCTAGACAATGATTCAATAAGTGTAAGGGCTGATCCATTGTAGTCTTGAGGGAAGTGTTCAAGCTGCAATTGCAAATTGTAAAAGGTTACTTTGTGGTACTCCTCTAACAAAATTGCATCTGATTTCATAATTAACATGTAACTCACATTCAAATTTCCCAGCTCACTAAGGGAGTTCGTGAATGTTTTGGTTAGAGGCTTTAGCTCATCATGCTGCATGAATACAACAATTTAGATATTGTAAAGTAGGTTGATATCAATAAATATTTACAATGAACAACAGTAACTAACCGGGAATGCATGAGTCATGTAGTTGTCATACGCATGGTAAAACCTAAAATCAAGAGTATTAAAGAAAATCAAGGACAGTTACTAATTTACTGTCAAAACCCCTTGAACATAAATATTAAAGGACATGCAATTCTATCAAGTTTCTATTCCCCAAACAAAGTTAATACAAAAAGTGAAATTGAACAACTACATTAACAGAATACCGAATCAGCATAAAACACAAATTATAATTGCAGTATGCTAAACAACGAAAATCCCTTGGGGCCAAAAGCATCATTCTGCTTCGTTGCTTAGGCTGTCTTCCCTAACGAATCAGCCAACTACTACAATGAGTCTTGTGCGAAAGATTATATCCCAGAAAGTTCCGTTCAGATATTTTTTTTTCCATATTCAGAAAAAAAATCCAGCGTTAAATATTTTATACATCACCGCTTCTCCCATATTTCGTTGACATGCAAAATACTCTCACACTGCACTTCTTCCTTCATGATCTTCCTCCTAAATTCAGATGCACTAGCCCAACAGACAAAATATAGTAGTAACAAGAGTCAACTTAGTCGGAGCAAAATTTGCAGGATTGTAAGCTTACACATATGTCATCGAAAGCATCTCGTAGTGTGACCACGAGAGCTAGAGATTGAACCAATCATTTCAACTGGGTGACATATGATAAACAACTATCCAATCAAAAATAATAAATTGAGATGAGGTGATTTGTGGGTCATTGACATACATCTCGCGGGCTTTCTCTCTCATGCGTTTTTTCTTGGCAGCCCAACGGGATTGTGCTTCAGACAAGGCCAGGTCAAAGAGAGTCGAAAGTGCAAGCAGACACAGCACAGCCCAGCTCAAATAATTTCGACGAATCATAGTCATTTCGATCGAAATAGGAAGTCCTGAGAGAGCAAGAACAGCTGGAATTGGCTTGATTGAGAGAGGGGTTACTTTGTATGCGAGCTATGAGCAAACAGGGATTCAGGAAGAGGAAGAAGCTGATTTTGCTATGGTGGAGAACCTGAACCTCAAGGGAGTACGAAGCCAACGAGGGAAAGTAAATAAACGTGCGAAAATCCGCTACGAGTTTGTTCCCTTAAATATTTGAAAACAATTGCCATGTTAATTTTGATTTTCTTAAATTAACTAATGATTTTTTTGAATAAAAATTAACTAATTATTTCAAATTGATTTGTTAACTATTCACTTTTGGCTAATTTTATTTTGGATTAACGTGGATGCAGCAACACTAACTGAAAAGAGTATTTTTCCAACGGTAAATCCATCCAGTATCCTAACATATTTTATAATTCATTCAGTATTTTAAAGTATTTTATATGTTTATAATGTAATTTAAAATGTTGGATGTATTATAAAAAGTTTTAAAACATTGAACGCATTTAAAAAAATATTTTAGCTGCTTTTCAATTGCATTTTCACAAAAGACAATGGTCATGTTTATGTTATCATTGAAAAATCACGTTCATATAAATTGAAATAAAACTCTTTTTATATACTTACCATGTACATAGTAAATCATATTGTAAAAATAATAATCCAATCACACAATATAGCAAGTACTACCTCTAATTCTATATATAAAATCTAATTTGTAATACAATTTTATCCAACAAATTAAACTACTACGGATTCACCCTCTTCAACCTTTTGCTTTATACTCTCTATCACTTACACATTGTAATATAAACATAAATCTTATCAAAACAATAAAAAGGTGATTTCTGATGTGAAGCCAAATAACTATCCTTCCCAATTGGAAATGGACAACCTAAGGAGGATAAAGTGCAACATAAGGAAGCTGCAAAAAATTAAATAAAACAACGAGTATTTTTCTTTTACGGCAAAACTTATCATTGCTTCTCACTCTGGACCAACATTGCCCCCAATTTACTGAAATTAAGCCCCTCACATCTTTCCCCAAATAAAAATATTCATTTTTTTCCATTATATGTTGATCGAATTGCGTAATATTTATCATATTTTTATTACCATCATTAAAAAATGACTGTATAATCCACTAACAATGTTGTTCATAAAACAACCTGTAGATCTTATCCCCCTAGAAAAGAATTGTCATGGACATTTGGATGATAAGTTACCTTTCAACGAAATTAAAATACCGAATAGCATTTCTTCCATTCAAGATGCTCGAAGACATCAGAGTCAAAGTGACTGTACACGAATCAGCTCATAAAACTTCTAAGCTTACATATGAATTAGAACAGAAGGCCTAATCCCACACACACAAAAAAACCCGCAGGCCTTCAGAATCCAACATTCTTAAATACCCCTCCGGTCTCAGTCTTGTATTAAAAACCATGGGAGTATTTATTGAAGTTCGAAGTTCACACCGAATCCTCACAGTATCTCAACAGAGGACAGGAGTCATCACCGCATGTCTTTTTAGGTTGGTTACCCCTCTTACTGCTACATTTACTACAAAGCTTACCATGTGTATACAGAAGACAGTTCAAGTCAAACATGAGTTCCTTTGGGATCCGGCGGTTTAGGTGAAGATACGTCTTGTTTCTGTCCGCAACAGCTGGTACCCATCCAATGGTTTTTGCAATCTCAAATATCTGTATACATGACATATTCATGTTTTTAACCCTTGCAGTTGTGGGGGAAAAAGGGAAATTGAACCTTTCTTCCTGATACTGATAATAGGAAGAGGAAATCATACTTACATGCGTGTCCACAGGAAAATCATCTCGCTGAAGATTGAACATCAAGACACAAGATACCTGTCATAAATTCAACAGTTTAGAGAATCTGTTACTGCCAGGAAAAGGAGACAAAACACAGTAAACTCAACTGAATCTTAATTCTCACGACCTTTTGTAACATGTCATGATCTTTGAAGGCACAAATGGTAATTTAGATTATAAGTACCATGGATGTTGTCACTACATCAAATTATCAAATAAAGAAAATGATGGCTACTAGATCATATAAAAGAAGATGGACTTTGTAACTGAAGTGTTGTTTAGAGACAGTGGGAATTTCCATCCCACGATATGTGATAACGGATTATTAATAGATTAAGGATAATGGGCCCCACTTTTTACCAAAACCAAAAAAAAGGGAAAGAAGGAAGGACTAGCCGTTGGGTTATTAATAAACTAACAGGGCAAGAAGTCTGAACACTTAAATGTCACAATATCATTAAAAACAACAAATAATTCCTTTGGTCCATACTGGTACCTTTATTTAATCCCTTCTCCAGGTAAAAACAGTTCTAACACAAAAATAATACTTAGTATATAGAAAATTGAAAAATATGGGCAGCAGATATATTAAATACGGTTAGCATAGTTAACTTGGCCAGGCCAAGTTCAGATAAAAAGGGAATTCCCAGCATAGCAGATAAAAGTTGCCACACAAAAAAAAAAAACGATCAAGCTTTTTCCTTCGGACATCAACAGAAATAGAACCCCATGACCAGTCATTTCGATTGACCGAAGGAAGAAAAAAAGATACAGTGACTTATATATCAGATGTAATCCAAACAATGAAACATGATTGAAATGACTAAAATAGGGTGATATAGATGGACATCTTCAAAAGAATAGCAAATAATTGTCAGATGATTTGCAAAATGGAAAACTTTAAGGTCCTTGAAGTCGAAGGTTACACATACAAAAGCAATTTAAAGTGTCTTTTATCCAATATTTTTTTTTAGTTTTCCAAATTGAAAAGAGATGAGTAGAGAAGATTACTGTCTTGGGGCCAATTCCTTTGAAAAGAGATAGCTCAGACTTAATTTCATCAAGAGATAAGTCCCGCAAATACTCCATGCATAATTTTCCTCTTCTCTCAAGCAAGCAGTCTAATACATTCTTGATACATTTAGCCTTAGTTGGAGCCAAACCACCACAACGAATGGCATCTTCCACATCCTTGGCGCCAGCACTAAGAACCTTCAACAGCCAAAAGAATTCAATCAATCCTATATTCCTCAAGCTTTAGATCAGAGCATTTGACATTATTTGGGCAAAATCGTTAAAGATAAAACAAGCAAACTTTCCAAATTCTGGAAATTGTAACAACCTATCATACCAAGAATGACAAGGGCAG
Source organism: Vachellia pachyceras (assembly GCA_025593235.1). NCBI lineage: Eukaryota > Viridiplantae > Streptophyta > Magnoliopsida > Fabales > Fabaceae > Vachellia > Vachellia pachyceras. The sequence goes on along the minus strand of JANTPZ010011983.1, from coordinate 5,491 downwards.
AAGGGCAACTAATGATGAAAGGTATGGGCATAAGTATAGTGCAGGGGACTTAATCCAGGACTAGGACTAAAGGAGGAGGACTTGCCTGTGGGAGCTCAGACTTAAAATACCAAGTCAGCTAGGGATTTCATCCACAATCAGATAACAACAAAAAGTGATGAATTTAATATGGCTATTAACCAATCATTCACGAAAGCAAAACCCTAAATGAGAATGGGCGGAAACAGAATTCAGCTACGAATTCATGGTTCTGTCTACCATCCTCAGAACAAAAAGTATCTTACCACAATTCCAGTATTGGCATAAGGATTCGCCATGGGGGATGTGGGGGGTTTTTGTGTCTTTAGTGTGCGCTGAGTAATTAGAAAACGCAGAACCGAGAAATGAGACCAGGTTAAAAACTAAACATACATCTTCCCAAGTAGGAAAGGCAGATTTTAGGGAAGCAAAAGCCCTTTGGGAATTCGCCTCGGTGGTATTCTGCGAGAGCACGGTCCGAACCAAACAGTCCAGAACAGTCTCTTCTTGGGCAGTTAACCCAATGGCGTCATGTGCCAAATTCACAGCATCGTCCGTTGATTTTCTGCGATACTTGGCGAACTCTTGGGGGAAACCGTGTAGGGCCAACAAAGTGTCTCGGACGGCTCGGCATTCTTCAGGGGCGGGTCGAGCATGACTTGGGTACGGATCCTTCAGGTTTTCAATGGCGCCATTCTTGGCTCTCGCGGATTTTGGTCGACTCTTGTACGAAGAATTTAACCTTGACTCTAGATCACTCTCAGCCTGCTTCCTCTTGCGGATCTTTCCCATTCATTCGGTTCAAATGTCACAGTATTAGTTCTGTTTTAACTTTTAAACGCTAATTTTGGCCCCAAAAAACTTTTAAACGCTAATATATTAATTAGCGGCAAAATCCCATGAAATTATTAAACACTATTTAAATTTTTAATGATTATATTAAATATTATACGAAGTTCAGCACACAACAAATACCTCATGCCCGAGCTCGGAAAAAAAATTAACAGGCTAACAAAATAGATAACAGCATTCCAGATTATGAAGATTCAGAAGCTCAAAACTGTTGGCCGGAAAAAAAATATTAAAAGCTTCGGTTTGCAGACAGGTCAGCCAATTGATTGCCTTTACGGAAAAGTCCAATGTTTGAACGCATCAATCTGAGCTCGTAGCCTGATCAATTTCACTTCTCACAGATATTTTTTTTATCAACACTTCTCACAGATATTAGTCTCTCGAGATAATGCAAGCCAATAAAATTTAAATCAAACCAATGTCCCCAGCATGGCAACGTCCTCCCCAAGAAAGTTGATGGCTCACGGTGAATAAGTGTTTTTACATAGGTCGAAGTAAACATATAGAGGAGATTACCCACGGAATACCAAACAAACCCAAATTTCCATACTATCCATGGCCCTTTATTGACTCAAGAAGCAATGCACATCGTTTGGAAAGACGATTATAATTTCACAACTAATCGACTTCGTCAGATCAGTTACTAAGACACGGTCCCATTTGTTCCGTTGGCTCATCATGTCAAATTCACAGATTGTAAATGCTCAGTCTCAGGCAAGCATCCTGGCTACTGCCATAGCCTCTTCTCTTTCATTTCCTAGATTTGTTGTGTGATTAGATTGGCTTTCTAACGGGTCCTTTACAGTTCCCGGCGTGAGCTTGTTGCTCCAAGTTCTCAAGTATCTTAAATTATTTGGCCATGTTTTGTTCCTTTCTATGTTATTCCATTTCGGCTTTGTCCTTTGGGATCTCTGCTTCATTTGAATCAAGTTTCATTACTTGGATTCCAATAGGCCTTAAGATTCCTAAGTGGTTTTGCAGGCAAATTTTGAGCTTCTAGAAGAAAGGCAATACGAATTGATTCCATCATAAAAGAACACATTCAAAAATGACCAATTTTTTTTTGTTGTGTTGCCTTACCATACAGACGTGTCTTGTAAATTTTACCAATAATTAATTACTTACAACTTTACACTGCTTAAACCAACAAATCCAACTATTTACCAGTGGGACGAAATCAAAAAATATACCAAAAACAGTCAACAAGTCTAAAATGCGGTTGTGTTCGCATTGTTGATATTCCTCCCTCGGAAACGATTCCGGACCAGCCCGCTCGAGTCCAAATCAAAATTCAACCCGTTTCCATCTTCCCCGTCTTCTCCAGCTCGCACCATCTGCATTATCTTCCTCGCCTTCTCTCTGGCTCTCCCTGTACCTCTCTCTTCAACCTCCTTCAACACCTCCATCACCCTCGCCTCCTTCGCAACTGCTCTGAACCTCAAGCTTCCATGGCTAAGCGCATACAACGCAGCAACACAGTTCTCACGAGTCGACTCCGAGTCCAACTCTTTCCCCTTCCATAAACTCACTAAGCACTCTACTGCGTTACCGTCCAGCATCGCCGATTGCCCTTCCGTACACACAGCGAGATTACAAAGAATTAGCAGCACACGGCTCCTCAATTTACCTGATTTCAACATCGCGAGCAGGGTCGGAATTGCCCCGAGTCTCACGAGCTTGACCCGATTGCTCTGTACCAGGGTCAGGTGGTACAATGCGAGCGCTGAGTCGTTTCGGGTACGCTCCGACTCGGATCTCAGCGCGTGCATGAGTGGCTGAAACGCGCCGAGAACTCCGATGGCCATTTTGCTGTCGTCGTCTAAAGCTAAGCTAAAGAGGGCGCCGGCTGCGTGTTCCTGCGATTCATCGGATCCCCCCTTCAAGACGTCAATGAGATAGGGGACGAATCCCCTCCGAACGATCTTCACCTTATTGGGTTTCTCCAGGGAGAGATTGACCAGCGAAGCGACGGCGTTCACTTGAACAACGGAGTACCTGGAGGCGATCAAAGATTTTAGGGCGTCAAGCAATCGGGGAGTGCAGAGAGAAATTCGGGAGTTCTCGCTGTTCCTCGTGATGCTTCGCAGCGATATAACGGCTTCTTCTTGCTCGAAAATCTCATTGCTTTTCAGCTTCGAGACTAATTTGCCCTCTTCTTCGAAAATTGGACCGTTAGGGTTTTGAAATTCCGATTCGACGGTTACGGAAGAAGACGACGATGAAGAGTAACAGGTTGGACGAGTGGTTAGATGCAGAGGCGTGCCGGGACTGGGCACGATTATTACGGATTCCTCCGAAGAACCCGAATCGAAGTGGTTAGCTTGAGGACCCAACTCGGTGGCGGCGTGGGAGAAAATCACCTGCGGATGATCCACCACCGCCTTCAGCAATTCCCTCTCCGAAACCCTTAAATCTGACGAGTCCTGCTGGGACGCCATTGATACACTTACAACCCTCTCAACAGAGCTATATTCAGGCGCGCGGGGGAGTTCCACGCCGGAGTTTTTGCACCAATTAGAGATGGTACTTCTGATGGCCAAATTGGGAATGACCCTGGAGAAATCGGGTCGAGACCCATCTTCGAGGCTGGGGGAGAAGTTCAAATCTCTGCAAACCTGAACGGCAACACGCTCGAATGTGTGACCCGAAGCAACAACAACAGGGTCGGACATGAAAATCCCAGAAATTGGACAAAGAAACTCCTTTGGGGGATCCTTTGGTTCGAGCTTGTAATCAGAAGAGGAGGAGGAAGACGAAGAACGATGGGAGAAAATTCTCCACCTGCGCTTGCCATTGCCACCACCCATTTCTTCAACGACTTAGGTGGACTTTTTCCTCGGATTCCTATCCAATGAGCAACTCATTATATTGCGAGTGAATTTTTATGTAATCCGAGGAGGAACAAGACAGGATCTTCAAGTGGTTATGACCCAAGACTTAGTAAGCACTCCTGTGATTGAGTAGGACAGCCATGGAGTTGGATGCTTGATAGGGTTCTTTGTTTTCTCCCTTCCAATTTTAACCTCTTTTTACGACGGGTATTTATATGGTTGGTCGCTGTTCCTTTTCACCTCTGACGAGGGTATTTATGAAACTTAATTAATACAACCTTTGATTAAAAATAATACTCGTATTACGCTTTTTTTACCTCCTGTAGAGTAGTTGATAGAGAAGTACTTTTACGTAAGTTAATGTAAATATATGAAGGAGATTATCTCAAAAAAATACTATTAAACGTACGATTGGTTTTTCCAAACACTCCAACAAACAAGCCTTATACGGAATTCAAATTGACCAGTCAACGATGAGAGCTTGCTATTTGCTGAAATTTCATTCCCCTCACTCCTCAGCTCCAAAATACAGTACGCATTTTTATTTTCTTTTTTTAAAGATTATATGATTAATTTTAAATGAATATCATTGCTATGACTCACTGTAAAATGTGTGTAAGGAAGCTTTCCTTCACAATGAGCATCGTAAGTTACAGATCTTATGTGCAAGGAAGCTGTTCGTCAACCTCCATTTCATCGAGTGTGTATTTAGGAATCCGTTGGAAGAAATGAATTCATAGCTTTCAAAGTGATTTTACATATTTCAAAATGATTTTACATATTTCAAGATGGTTTTTATAGATTTCGAGATAGTTTTTACATATTTTAAAATTGTCTTATTTTTTACTTATATGTACTGTTTGAGTAATGGAGTTCCCAAACAAGTACAAGTTGTCAGCGAAAATAGTTGTTGAGGGTGATATTCTCAGGTATACTATCTTTCTTCTTCGATGTTCATGGTCATATTGCTGCTGGCTTTTTTATTTTATCTTTTATGAATTCGTTTTTTATGTGATGTTTCTTTCTTTTCACTGTAAATTTGACCTTAAATTAGCACATCATTTTTCTTAACATAAAAAAAAAGTATAGAGATTAATTATTTTGAAACAGAATGAAATATGAAGGAAAGGAAAGAAGGTGCGGCTTTTTAATTTGGATGGTGTTGTGGGAAACAACATAGCATGTTTTTGTTAATTCCGTTTAGAGTGGTTTTCATGAAAATTGAAACAAATTTTGTTACATACTTACCTTATTGGGAGAAAGGATTTTACGGATTCCGAGAAGAATTTACGGAATCCAAAAAAAATTTACAGATTTCAAGATTTTTTACGGATTTCAAAACGGTTTTGTCTTGGTTTACCTGCGCCGTTGGGAATAAATTTTTTCCAAACATACAAACTGCGTGTGTTTGGTAACTCCACTTAAAGTAATTTTCACATAAATTAAAATAAAACTCTTCTTATAGAGTTACATCAGATTATATAAAATCATTTTTTTCAACAGTTTTCTAAATGCGGGTAAGCCACATGAAGGAAGCTGTTTTGATAGCAAAGACAGAATAGTTTAGATGGATGGGTACGTCTGTTTTCCCTTTGTAAAACACCTTTTTAATATTCTATTTTAAACATTGAGAGCCCTTTAATTCTGTTCCCATCATGAAGCAGTAGTTTTTTAAGTGGATGGCTCTCTTTCTTATATGAGAAGTTTCCATCATTAGGTAGAGTCACAGCCAATAGAGAATAATGATAGATGAAGAACTCCTTTCTTCGTTCGGTGATGAAATTAAACCG
>JANTPZ010011982.1:0-11167 GCA_025593235.1 Vachellia pachyceras | reverse complement strand
ATGGTAAATAAAGCCTTACCACGTGGTCATATCCCATCAGACCTGACTCCCTTTTTTAGACCATGAATCGCAGACCTTTGAACAGGTTGACCTGTTTTTGTGACCCTGTTTACAAGCTGTCTCACTGTGCCAAAATAATAGGCACCTTTCGTTTTTCAGCGGACTCTAAAATCCAGAGTTTTTCCTCACATTCACACGTAAACATGTCTGATAATGATACAAAAAAATTAGATTCAAGAATAATATGAAAATTAGTTAAATTAATTATTTTTATTTTGACACTAAAAACGATCGTTTGATTGACACTTTGCAGAGAGTGTAACTTTTGGGAAGATATCACTGCCGAACTTTTGGGAAGGTATCACTGCTACTGCATGGACCCCACAGCCGAGTGCACATTGATCGATGTGTTGTGGTGGGGAGGCCTTTTAACGTACCGAAGGCAGCGAGGCTCGGCTATTTAGAACGAAAATCGATCGCACAAAAACTTAATTACCAAGTTTTCTTATATTCCTTCTTTCATCTCAATGTCAAATGCCTTCCCCGGCATTACTCACGACTCTCCTCAGCAACTTGAGGTCTGCCATCAATCCCGACCAATAAGTGCAAGTCTTGTTTAGAGTTCCTTTCTTTCTATCTTAACGTGCCTCAGTTCTCTAGTTTTCTGATCAATTCTGCTTTAATGTGTGTGTGTGTGTGTGGGGACGCCTATCTAAGTTCATACAACACTAATCTCTGCTCTAGAAGTTATTGGGATAGCTGCCTTCACCTTTGCCTCCCTTGCCTTCCCCCAATTTCTCTTCCTAGTACTTTTTCGCTTCTCTGTGGGCGCGCAAGTTCAGACATCACTAATCTCTGCGCCGGAAGTTGTGTGTGTGTACTGGTAATTAGCTCTTGATGATGAGAACTGGAACTAGTTCCTTATCCACACCCAACCAACTCCCAGAATCTTCATCCGCCTTCCTTTCTGGAATCTTTGATTGTGAAAATGAGGTTTCTGATATATTGGACTTCCCTGTACTTGACAATGAGTAGTGTGTAGATTTTCTTTCCAGCGGAAGGCATGTTTTCTCTAAGGCCCGTTTGGTTGGATGAATTTCAAGGAATTTAATGGAATGGAAGAGGGTGGAATAGAATGGAATGAAAAAATTTTCAGGATATGCTGTTTGGTTGGCCATGGAATGGAAAATTGGTTGATGAGAAAATTTTTATTTGATTGAATTAAAATTTCACGAGAGAGAGTAGGAAAATTGTATGAAATGACCATATTGCCCTTAATTATAAATACAAGATATGTCAGCGAAAATTTAAATTTTTTATTGGATTTGGATGAATTTAAAGGTATTCGAATGAGTTTGTAACGTGACCAGTACATTTTTTACTACCCATTCAAATCAAAGTTGGGCTCATTCGAATGCATATCTCATCTTCAGCATATTCAAATGCATGTTGGAGATGAGCATTCAATTTGGTAAGTTTTCATTCGAATGAGCCTTAAGTGCATTCGAATGCTATGCTAATTTTGGAGATTGACCTTGCATTTTACAGGCACTCATTCGAATGAGCCTTAAAACTCCTTTGAATGCGATGCTCATCTTCACCATATCCGAATGCATGTTGGAGATGAGCATTCAATTTGGTAGGACCTCATTCGAATGAGCTTTAACATTCATTCGAATGAGATGCTCATCTTCACCATATCTGAATGCATGTTGGAGATGACAATTGAATTTGCAAGACTTTTATTCGAATGAGCCTTAAGATCATTCGAATGAAATGCTCATCTTCACCACATCCGAATGCATGCTGGAGATGACCATTGCATTTGCTCGTCGTCTCCGTCATCTTCTCCAGCTGCCCCTCATTTTCTCCAGCTCTGGCGCTTGTTCCGTTCTCCAATGGCTTGAGATAAATGATTTATTTGCTTGTTCTACGTCGTCTTCTCCGGCTCCGGTGAAAATGTGGTCGTCTTCTCCGTTGTCTTCACCTTTGTTGCTCTTTTGTTAGGCGGCAGAGCATTTGCAATATCAGGGGTAAGTCGGTCTTTTCATCCTCTTCCATTGCTCCTAGAATTTGGCTTCCCACCATTTTTTGTGGAAAGAAATCATCCAGCGTTTGCATGAAAATGTACCACTGCCGGAATCCATTTTCTATTTCCATTGTCAAACCAAACAGCCACCGCCAATGGAAAATGTTGATTTTCCTTTTCCATCGACTGATTTGCACCAAACCAAACGGAGCCTAACTGTCCTTTTGAGAGTCTCTGTGTATAGTGGTAACTCCATAAGTTTTTCCTGTGACCAGCTGCTTTTGAATTTTTGATACCGCCCGAGGGGGTGGGAAACCACACCATGACATGTGGTGAGGAGAAGAAATTGAATTATATTTATGCATTTGAAAAAGATCACCAAAAGTAGTCCAGAAAGGGGTTCGGCCTCGGGAAACCAGAGAGAAAACTGATCAGATCCCGCAATTATGAACAAAATCCAATTAGATATTAACCATTTAAGGCACTATATACTTGCCTTTACTCTTAATCGCTAGAAATCAGAAGTTATTGGGATTTAAGCCTTTACCATTGCCTTCTTCAAGTTTCTCTTCCTCGTGCTCGTTCGCTTCTCTGTCACTACTAAAAAATCATATATTAACGAGGAAAATTAGCGATAACTTTGATATTCCTCTCTAAATAACCCAATTAGCGAGGAATTTAGTGATGACTATTAATTTCCTCTCTAATTTTTAAATTAGCAAGGAAAATTAGCGATGACTTTAATATTCCTCTCTAAATTACCCAATTAGCGAGGAATATTATATTCCTCTCTAATTTTTCAAATTAACAAGAAAAATTAGCAACGACTTTAATATTCCCCTCTAAAGTTCCCAATTAGCGAGGAATTTAGTGAGAATATTATATTTCTCTCTAAATTTTCAAATTAACGAGAAAAATTAGCGACGACTTTAATATCTCTCTCTAAATTGTCCAATTAGCGAGGAATATTATATTCCTCTCTAATTTTTCAAATTAGTTAATCTTATTGTTTTTATTTTTATTTAGGACAGCTGATATATAATTAAAATATATTTATTTAATCATAGATTCATTACAAACTAACAATTAAACTTTAAATCAGGGTCTTAACTAATTTAAATCAAAATTGAAATTTCTAAACAAAATGCTCTCGCTTAGAAGTTATGACGCCAAGCTTGAAAATTTAAAAAGCAAAAAATAAAAATCTCAGCCTCAAACCAGCTGGCGATTTGTGTGTTACCTCAATCAAATCCTAACCGTTAGATTAATCCTCAATCTGCGTCCTCAGTTCATCGAAACCCGTCTCCGTCCAAAAATTTCAATACTTGATCATCAATAAGTACCAAAATCCCCACCCCAAGCGAGCCTAAGTCGCCATTGCCGTCGTGGTCTTTCCAGTAATTTCAGGAGGTCTTTGTTGTCATTGCGGTGGTGGGATCGCTGAGACTGAGAAATGAGTGAGATGCACGCTCAAGCTACAACATTTAATGTAGAAACTGAGAATGATTCCCAGAGTTATTCTACAGCCTAATAGAAGGAAGAAGGATAGAAAATGGAGGATTTGGAGTTGAGGTTTGAAAATCTTTGAAACAGGGTTCGACAAGTATTGAGAATTAATGTGGCCTTCATTGCCTTTTTTTTCCTGGGTATATGGGAAAGAAAAGAAAATCCTTGGAATTCTTTTTTCTGGGTAAGTGAAGAAGATTTTAGGAGGAGGGTTTATGGTTAAGAATTTGGACCAAGTGTGTTTTGAGACTAATGGAGGATCTATCTAGCAATGGCTTTTTGTTGGGATACGGAATCTTTAACTAGAAGATGATGAGAACTATGTAATAATAATAATAAGAATACTACTAACAGATTTTTCGTTCTTCTCGTTAATAATGAAAATATCAATGAAGAAGAAATAGGAAGAAAGAGGAAAATGGGTGTAAAATGTGATGCGCACTGAAAGTTTAATGGAGAAGAAGAAGAGAAAAGAGACAGCCTTTAGTCGCGGAATTGTTCGTTGCTAATTCGCGACAGAAATTTCCCTTGCTAATTCCATCGCTAATTAGAGAGGGAAAACGCCCGTCGCTAATTCTGTCACTAAAACATCTATCTCTAATTCCGTCGCTAAATTTAGCTACCCTCGTTTTAACGATGGATTTTTTCCGTCGCTAATTCTGATTTTTCCGTCGCTAAATCTGATTTTTTCGTCGCTAACTCCGTCGCTAAATCTGATTTTTCTAGTAGTGTGTGTTGTGTGTGTTATTAACGAAGAAGATTCTAACTAATTTGATGCTACTTATTTAGGTTTGGTCGTCAACATGTAGCACTTTGGGTTTTAATCTCAATACTATTTACTGTCGTTGGAAGACTCAACAAGCATAGCGTCATTAGGCAAAGCAGCACATAGAGTGGAAAGAGTCTAATCTAACAAACTAGTATTAGAAAACTTCGCTTCACTACTATGTGAGAGGGGATGGAAGAATAGGTGTGAGAAGGGATAGAAGTAATAATTTGTGCATCAACATGACTCAATTGCTTATGAGAAATCAATTCATGTTCAACACGAGTATTATCATTCAACTCATCAATAAAATGAACATCAAGCAAAGAGTAGTCTTCATGTGGTTGTTTCATTGTTTCATACGTATTGAAATGCATAAAATTATTACCAACAGACAAAGTAATGGAATCCAAGCATTTAATATCAATTCTTGCAGTCCTCATAAATGGTCTACCCAAAATTAATCCACCCCCACTCATATTCTCCTTAGACATGCCTTAACACATAAAAGTCTGCATGAATGATCAAATTTTTAATCTTCACAAATACATCATCAAGCACCCTATGCGGATATCTAATAGTTTGATTCGCTAATTGCAAAATAACACTAGTAGGCTTGAGGATAGTAGTACCAAGGGATTCATAGAATGATTTTGGCATGATGCCCTTAGGTCAAGTAATGCCTTTTGAATAGTATGCTTCCCAATAGTGCATGGAATATTGAAACTACCTGGATCTTGACACTTAACTGGTAGTTGGGGTTTGAACAAGGCACTTACATTGGAAAGCAATCGAACCATCTCATTTGGTTTGAATCTATTCTTATATTTATAAAGGTCCTTTAGAATTTTGGCATACTTAGATTGTTTGACCAATTCAAACAAAGACATATTGATTTCAGTTTTGCTAAACAATTCATACAAGTCATCGTCATGCTTTTCATGAGCCTTTTTCATGCCTTGAAGATAGGAATGAGGGAAAGCAAGGTTTTTGAGATTTACCTCTTTACCTTTATTGCTTAAGGCTCCATAACGGTGCATTTGGACTTCACTTTCAGCTACATCATCCGTTTGAATATCAGCTTGTGTGGATGTCTTTTTCTTTAAAAGGATCTTCTCTTTCTCGCTCTCAGATGAAGGTACATCAATAGAAGTTGAGGCTCTTTCTTGCATCTCTTCATCATGATCAATTTCTATGACTTCATCTTCCTTGTCTTTAAACCCAACTTCTTTCCCACTTTGTAGTGTGATCGCATTGAGTGCCTTAGGATTCATCACTACATTAGATGGTAAATTCCCTTTCTTAGCATCTTCTTCATTCCTTAAGTTAGTTAATTGAAAAACAAAGGTAGTGACATTCCTGTGCTTCACTTCTATTTGCTCAATCTTATGACAAAGTTTACTCATTATCTTCATTAAAGCTTCATCCCTACTTGATTCTTGAATAGGCACCTCCCTAGATGTTGAGAGGAAATAATTGGAGTTCATAGGGGCATTTCCAAACTGCCATTGAGAGATTCCAGCAGTTTTGTATATATTATCCTTACCTTGACTAGCTTGATATCCCTTATTGTAAGCATAGGGGTATTGCTCTCTTTCATGGAATTGGGTAGGTCCTTGGGAATTCATTGATGCCACTTTAGCAGACTCACGTTGAGAAGGGCAAGTGAGAGTAGTGTGCATAAGACTAGCACAAATATTACATGAATAAGATAAAAGGGCTTGAGACATAAGTAGAGCCGGTGACATTAAAATTGTGAACTTGTTGAGCTTACATAGTTTTCTGCACACACCCCACTTGATCACTTAGGATGGTCAATTTGTTCAATATTTCATCGGCCGACCAAGCTCCAACTCCACAAGATTGAGCGACTTCCCTTGTACCAAATTGTTGGTTGTTTGCAGCCATCTTTTCAGGTAAATCACATGCTCCTTGAGAAGTTTAGTCAATCAAACAACCACCAACAGTAACATCAATAGTGGCCTTCATATGATCTAGCAATCCATCATAAAAGTATTGCACTAAATGAGATTGAGCAATTTGATTATGAGCACAGCGAATTTGATGATGAGGGCAGTGAGCTAGTAGGGCTAGAAATCGGCTCCAACACTCATATAGGCCTTTTCCTACAGCTTATTGGATGCTATAAATCTCCTTTCTCATTTTGGCAGTCATTGAAGCTGGAAAGTACTTATCTAAAAAGACTTTCTTCAATTGCTTCCAAGTTAGAATGGCAAAGTGTTGTGGAAGCATATGGAGCCACTCTTTGGCCTTGCCATCCACAGAAAACAAAAAGGCTCAGCTCAAAACATCATCCAATCAGGCTTCATGGAAGAACACACATGTGAAGATTTTGAAGATGCCTATGAGGATCCTCTCCTACATTACCAAAAAATTTAGATAAGTCACTTATCAAAAGACTTTTCAACTTAAAATTTGCATTAAAATTATAGAAACCATAAGGATTGTAACCAATATTTGATGAATTCATTTCCCTTATGCTTCTATTCCTCATTACATTGTTCACATTGTTGGGTATGTATTCATCATTACGCTCCTTATTTTATTTAGAAATCTCGCCATTAGGATCCATCACAAAATTATTATCAATATAATCTCTTAATGAAGACTCATAATCAGATATACCAAGGTTATGACAAGAATCAAATGAATATGCTCTAGATGCAGTGTGTGAAGAGTGTTCAAAGGGTACTTGCAACAATGGAATTGAAGTATTGGTATCTTCACTTTTTATTTCTTTTCTTAGTACTCTAAGTGTTTTATTTATTTCCTTATCCAATGGAACAATTTCTTATCCTTTAAATATAGTAATGCACACTCAAAACAGCAACAACAAATGGTAATGTGCCTATAGAAAATAATAATTTTTTTCAATTATTTTCTAAATATAAAATGGAAATACAAAGGGACAAAAAAATATTTCTTTTGCCTTTTTTTTTCAAGTTTTTTATTTTTTATGTAAATTTTTTTCTAAATCAGTAATTCCTAAATCTAAAAAAAATACCCCGGTCAATTTAATAATTGACACTCTATTACCTAGTAACTCAAGGCTCCTTAGCAACGGCATTAATTTAATAAGATATGTCGTGGGGCTATCAAATAAAACTAATCTAAATGCAATATAAGGCAACTAACCTAGTTCAATCTCTACGTTGAACCTATATTTAATTACTAAGGAATCTAGTGTAAATAACAAATTAACCATGAAGTATTAAGTGATTTTTTCATTATCTAATTAAATTAAATGAACGTATTTAAATTCTATAAAATGAATGTCCTAGATGATTGAATTCACTAACATTCCTTACCCAATTTTAATATTAAGCACTTCTTTTAACTAAGTACAAGGATTAACAAGAAACCTTACTAATAAATATTCATAACCTTTTAGTATAATCTAAACCTAGACTCAATTAATCAATTAGGAATATTGATAACTATCCAATTTTTAGTATATTTGAAATATTTGGAAAATTATCAATATAATTTTAAAAGATTTTGAGTTTAAAATAGAAAATCTATTCAATAGTGTATTATCTTAGGGATTCATTACTTTAAAAGGTTTTGAGTTTCACATAGCAAATATATGCATTATCCGAGAAATTCATTAAATTGAGATAATAATTTAAAATTTTTATTAATTTTAATTTATATTTTGTTTTGATTCCTTTTATTTTATTATCTTGTTATATTTTTTAGGAAGTAATCCAAAGAGAAGATCTCAGTAAATCAAGAAATAAAGAAAGAATAAAAGAAAAGAAGAAAAACAAAAAAACAAGAAGAGGAAGAATGGACGGTGGTTTTGATCTATGAAGCAATACTTTATACATACATATGTGTGTGTGTGTGTGTGTGGGAAATGCGCAAGGAGGGAATCCAAAAGGCAAGGAGAAGAATCACGGAAAAGGAGCAGCACACGCACATCTATATATATATATACATATATACATATATATATATCCATGAAAGCCACGCAACAAGAGACACACAATCACACTAATATCCAACCCACACATCCAACGTGTAAGGAGCACACAAGAGAGGGAAGCGATCAGTTAAGGCTCATGCAGGGTTCATAGCCATCACTGGCGTCATCTCCTTACTGTCTTCTTCTTTATCCTTTTCTTAAATCTTATTATAGATTTGATTAAGGTATGTGGCTAAATTTTTTTAATGACCTAGAGTAGTTATGAACTGATTTAACAATTTAAACATGTTTGAACCATTTATTTATATTTAATTATAATTGTGGTTATTCAGTTTAAATCTTATTGTCTGTAGTGCCTGATCAATATTAAGAAGGAATGTGGAGAATTTAGATTAACCTCAAAAGGGAATTTTAATTGGATCTTTAAACTGAGTAATATGATATTAGAATTTATTCTAGTTTACTTTTAGGACAGGAATATACCTACTGGACTCATATAATCATATTAGAGTGAGATCATGCGAGTTAATGCCTTTTGAATAGCTATTTAAGGAATAATAGTTTTATTTGAGAGATGGTTGTAGATGATCGGAAGACACTGCATCTATTTATACTCTATATTAACAAGTTAAATTTAAATATATTTATTTGGATAATCACATACTCTAAAACTTAAAGAAGGGATTCACCACTCTAGGTCGGTTGTGTCAATTATTATTTTCTAATTCTTTAGGATAATATTTTAGTTCATTTAAGTTTATATTTCAATTATTTGTATTTGATTTGCTCAACTTAAGTAAAATTTAGATTTCTAGTGCTTAACTCATGTTAGATTTATAAAGATCATCTTTACCTCCAATTAATTCCTAGAAAACTAGCAAATCAATTGATTTCAAGAGAGTAAAGGAAAGTAATTGAATAATAAAAGTGTTATATTCCCATAACAATCTAAAGCACCAATTTAACACCAAGTATCAAAATCTAAATTACATCAACCGATCATAATCATTTTCCATACATATAAATTATAACATCTAACAATGTAGACAATTTATGTATATATATATATATTGGAAGGTGAAATTAATATTAAAAGAATTTCCCTAGTTGCTCAAGAACCAAGATCAGTTTCATTATCACCATCAGTCAACAAATCTAGTTGCCCATGCAATCAACTCCACCGAATGGTTGGAACATCACCCAATAGTTGGAACACTATCGCCACTGGTGGAAAACGATGCGGAGAGACGGTGGTCTGGAAGCAGTGGCGGACCTACGTTGAGTTGAGTGGGTGCGGCTGCACCCTGATTTCTAGAAAATTAGATACATATTAGTACTATGTGATTTATTTTGCACCCACTCATTTGTTAATTTTGAACCCACTAAATTTTTGATCAAATTCTTTTCAAATATATTAAGAATAAGTCACACTTATCTTTTCAAAAAATAATTTGCACCCCTGAATTAGAGTCCTAGGTCCGCCACTGATAGAGTTGGAATGTGACGGAATAGTGATCAAGGAGTGTGATGCGAATGGAAGAAAGGATATGGCGGAAATGAAATAATGAAAGAGAAGGGTGCAGAGACAGACCGTTTTCAATGGCAGAGGTGTGTTTGTGAGAGAGAGAACGTGAATGGGTGAGAGTGTGAGAGAAAATGAGAAAAAGACAAAAGAGAGTGGATCCAATGCAGTGGCGGACTCAGATCTTAGTTCAGGGATGCAATTATTTTTTGAGAAGATAAGTGAGATTTATTCTTTATATCTTTTGAGAATAATTTGAACAAAAATTTAATCGGTTCAAAATTAACAAATGAGTAGGTGCAAAATAAATCATATAGTACTAATATATACCTAATTTTCTGAAATTCAGGTGGTGCAGTTGAACCCACCTAAGAATACATAGATCCGCCCTTGATCCAATTAAGAAATGGAGAAAGAGAATGTAAAGAATGAATGCAAAACGAGGAAAAATGAAAAATGAGATAAGTGAAGAGAGGTGGAATGGGTGTCAGGGGACCATGACCGAGTTGAGAAGAGGGGTGAGTGTCTGTGAGGGAAAGGATGTCCTCGTAGCAAGAAAATATATCCACAAAATTCATCAATTCGTTGGCTCCATACTAACCAATTTCTGTTGTCCTTTAATTTCTCTACCCAATTATTAAATCTAAATATAATGTAATATCATGTAATTAAGATGATAGGCATTTAGGGAAATTAAGGAATGACAGAAAAATCATAAATTAATGATTAATTCATGTAATCATTCCTTAACAAAATTAACATTTAATTAACACATTTAAACCTAAATAAGGTACTAAATGATCAATATTAGATATACTTATTACATATGAAATAGAGATACAACACATGTTCAAATCACATGTAACATACAAAAAAAAATATACTTAAGATTTGCTACTTCATTTCTTAATACAAGGGTGAGACACCTAATTTAAATAGACAAAAAAATTAATTTAGCTATTTATAATAAATAAATGTTGATTTGAATAGATTACCCTTAGATTAAAACCCCTCTACGTGTGTAATAAAATGTGAGCAACTCATCTAGCTTCAAGAGGTGGTGGTGCCGGAAATCGAACGCGGTGCTCTTTAACTTTAATAGGACTAGATTGCGGAGAGACGTGATGTTGGAGACGATGAAAGAAGCATGAGGACCATTTATTTATGATGTACTTGCAATAAACAAATAGCGTTATTGCACAAACGAGACAAAAGGAATTTGCATTTGGGGGCTGCTTGTTTGTGATTTCTGATCCCTACAGGTGCCTCTCCCTTATCATAATTCTTGTTGGTGCTGTAGTTGTAGTAATTAGCGTTATTACCATCTCCACACCCTCGCCCATGCATCTTCTATTGCCCATATATAATAAACCCTCATTTTCCTTTAGATTTAAT
>JANTPZ010011981.1:0-12506 GCA_025593235.1 Vachellia pachyceras | reverse complement strand
GCTTATTTCATTTTTGTCTAAAATTTATTATTTAATTTTTTAAGAAGATAGTTTTATAAATATAAAAATTATTAGGTTTTTTGGTAATTTTTATTTTTCTGGTAATATAACCCATTTTTTCATTTTTAATTTTTTTATCTTTTTATCTTTTTTTATAATATAAAACACTTGTTTTTTCATCTTACCTCTCTCCACTTTTTCTTCAAAAGTCATACTTTTCTACTTATTGAAAGAAGGTGTTTTTTTTAAAAAGGTTATTTTGGGTTAAAGTGTTTTCAAACACTCTAAAAATATTCTCCTAAGCTTCTGGGATGGAAAAGTCACTTTTTAAGCCTCTGCCGCCGAACCAAACATACGCTCTGATGAAACCCTCAGCCTTCTCCCTCTCTGCGTGCGAAGATGAAGAAGAATGAGCAAGGAAGGTGCCAGGGGTTTATTAAATGGTGGAAGATGAAATGACAATTTTGCCCTCCACGCTTTTCCTCTTTAAACTATGATCATTCTCTATTTTTTTCCGCACTCTGGTCCTTTTTTTAATTTAAGGATGTTACACCACTGAAGCCCGTACTTTCAGCCGCTACTACTAAAAGTCGCAGCTTAACGCATGGCTTTTAATGGAGACTTTTTCTATCATCACTGAAGAGCATATTTTTAGCGGCAACTTCTTGTTGTTATCGTAGAAGGTAAGATTTTCAGTAGTGACTTTTTCCGTCACACTACCATTGAAGGCAATACTTTCAACTACAACTTTTTTATCACCGCTAAAAATCATACTTTCAACAGTGCCTTCTTGCAGTCTTTGAAAGCAAAACTTTTGAGGCAACTTTTTCTATCGCCCGTGAAAACCATACTTTGAAGCAACTATTTCAGTCGCCACTGAAGGTAAGACATTTGGTTGTGATTTTTTACCATCTCTACTAGAGGCAATACTTCCAATAGCAATTTTCTTATTAACAAAGAATGTAATTTTTCTTTAAATTTAATATATGACATCTCATAAGGTTAATTATGTTATTGATGAAAATGAAATAAATAAGGTCATCATTTTATTTCTTCTATTTTATACTTAAAAAATTGTTTTAATGTGATATTCGTATACCTACCTTGCCAACATAGTTTCTTTCTTTGTCTTGTTCAAAATTGAAGAAGATAAATTTGGTGATGATAATCTAACTATCCATATTTAATGTTTAAGTGTTTCGAATCACCTTAAAAATTATACTCTAACCATGTACTTTAGCAAAATCTTTCAAATGGGATCGAGTAAATGATAGTAGTTTTTCAT
Organism: Vachellia pachyceras; assembly: GCA_025593235.1. Classification (NCBI taxonomy): domain Eukaryota; kingdom Viridiplantae; phylum Streptophyta; class Magnoliopsida; order Fabales; family Fabaceae; genus Vachellia; species Vachellia pachyceras. The sequence goes on along the minus strand of JANTPZ010011981.1, from coordinate 11,221 downwards.
GAGATTTTTGGGTGAAATTGAGGACTCAAATGTCTAATCAAGATCATCCAAAACAAAACGGCCAATATATTTGGAACCGTCATAAAAAAGTTTTAACCTAATTCAGTATGAGATCATCATATGATCATTAACTTGAGAAAATATTCTTTCGGATGTATTATTATAGTTTCAAAGAAACTTTTTAAGTGACTTTAACCCAAAAAAACACACACACATGTGTGTGTGTAAGAATTTAGGGAAAAATCAAACCAAGGTCCAAACTAAGAAAAATAATATATGAACGTCACATAGACTTATCATTGACTAGGTGTGTGACTTTTTACACATTATTTTTTCTTGAATGGATGTTGCATAATCACTAAAAAAGGCAGCATCAGTAGCAGTTATTTTATGTATTTGTAACCGTTTTAACCTTTACAACTACATAAAGTAGTGATTTATTAAACCGCTGCAAAAATGACTTGCACATAGTAAAACCCGTTGCTAAATTTGCAGCATTTGTGATCAACCGCTACAAATAAAGCAGAATGAGGGGATGACAAGCAAACACTTGTAGCTGGTGTGGAACCGCTACTAAATTAAGAGAATTCAAATTTTATGACCTGATGTTTGACCGTTACTAAAATATGAAAATTGGAGAAAAAAATAGCAAATAGTAGCCATTTTGAAATAGCTACTACATTTATAAGATAAAAATTTTAATTCCCGCTAGATTTTAGTGGCATAGGGTAATTTTCCTATCAACAATTAATAGTGGTTAAAGAACCGCTACCACTTTCATTAAAAATTTTAAAAACCCTCCACTTTTAAGAAAACTATCTGACAGACAACTTTTATAGCCGTCTTAAAACTACTACTAAATTTTTTGAAATTTAAAAAATATACACTTAAATTCCTGGAAGTTATTTAGTATTAAAAAATTACTTTAATTATAAAATTCCAGTTATTATTAATAATTTGTTAATCCATTGTAAATACTATTAATTACATAATATATATATATATAACATGCAATGAAATGGAAAAACACGAAAAAAAACAAAAAATAAAAAGTTTATTCATAAATTATTATTAACTTAAATAACAAAAATTATCAAATAAATTTTACAAAGATAAATTAGTATCATTAAATAAAAGAGATGAAAATAAATTGTGAAAATGAAAAATATAATCACTTTAACTTGAGACTTGACGTTAAATTATAATCACTGTTGCATATTAAAAACGTTGAAGATAAGAGAAAGAGTGAAAGAATCAAAGAAGAGAGATTGGAGAAATAGTGGAAAACGAAATGGGGGAGGGGTATTTATAGGATGTATGATTGGAATTAGCATCATTTTATGTGATTGTATTTTGCAATGGTTTATTTAGCCGCAATTGTTTTAACAACATTTTATATGACAACTTTTGCAACGGTTGATTTGAATTTGTAGCATTTTGTAATCGCGACAAAAATTTGCGTTCTATAAAAAAAACCGTACATATTAGAACAAATTAAATTACATATATTACATACATGATTTATTTATTTATCATCATCAACCCTGACACGGGGTAAACCGTCATTTCCTTCAGGGAAGAAGTTTTCAAAATCAGTAGGATAAAATAGGTTTGCCTCATGTGTGTTGTTTTCATCGCTATCACCCATGTCATAAAGATCTATGGGCTTAACCGTACATATTGGAACAAATTCTAGTAGTGGTAGTAGTAGATAAACTTGTTTAGCTTTCTGAACTAATCTGGCAAGAAGGATGTGTCCTTACTGGTCATGGTACTTATATTTCAAAATAAATATGACTCAACTGGATATCTCAATTAGTTTCACATGACTTTCTTTCTGCAGATATAAATCATCTCCTGAGGAAGTAGCTGCATCTTGTGATGTCACATTTGCCATGCTTGCTGATCCTCAGAGTGCTGTGCGTATTTTTCAGCTTTGCTTACTTGGGATCCAATTCTATGTCAGCTATCAACTGTTATCCTTACCCCATTCCAGGTGGACGTTGCTTGTAGAGAACATGGGGCTGCAAATGGATTGCGTCCAGGAAAAGGGTGCAATGTGCAAATTCAAACTTTTTTCAGCATTTTTCTACATTTTGACACATAATGTCATTTCAAATGGTTATTAACCCCTTTGCATATCAAACAGAGCAGTTCTTTCTTCCCCATCTCCTCAAACAGAGCAGTTCTTTCTTCGCCATCTCCACATAGTCAAACGTTACTGTTTTTGTAGATTGCATACCAACATATATGCAATTCATATGCTTAGTTGCTTGTTTATTTTTCAAATGAATTGGTGAAGATGCATTATGTGCCAACTAATTGTGTTTGCTGCATTTTCCTTACATAGTCTGACGAGCTTCTCTTCAGATATGTAGATGTTTCAACAGTCGATAGGACTATGTCTAAATTGATTAGAGGGCATGTCAAGTCTACTGGAGCATTATTTTTGGAGGTGCATTGCGTTATAGTTTAACTTTAAATTCTCCATGATGCTTCAATGGTGCGATTAGGATATGCATCATTTCCTACTTTGGTTATGCAGTTGACGTTATTCCTACTATGTAAATTTCCGGTGCCCGCAGGCTCCAGTTTCAGGTTCCAAGAAGCCTGCAGAAGATGGACAATTGATATTTCTAACAGCAGGTAAAGTTCGGTATTGTTAATCATTAGTTCGATACTTCTTCATGGAAGAAAATTTTCAATTTCACCAGAATGAAAGTTAACTGGCTTGTGCATGATAAAATCGAATCAATAACTGACAACTGCAGGTGCTTGAAATTTCCTTTAACGATTTATAATGTCGTCGACTAGCTGAAATTTCTATTCATATCACCACCCTTATTTGTATGATTAAGAGAAAACATAACAGCTTGACAGCATTCAGATAATGTTTTGTTAACTAGCAAATTGGACCTAAGCAGCTCCAAAATTTACATACATGCATATATATATATATATATATGATGTTTCAGGTTATAAAGATCTTTACGAAACAGCTTCTTCTTTCTTGGACATAATGGGGAAAGTATGTAGTCCTTTTTTCCCTTTATTCCTTCCTTCAAGCTGAGTGAAATGGTTAGTTGATTCATATCTAATTATGTTTTATGCCTCTACGCAGTCAAGATTTTACCTAGGAGATGTTGGAAATGGAGCTGCAATGAAACTTGTTGTCAATATGATTATGGGTAGGTCTTGCACAGTTGGTTGCTTACCATTTGATGTGATTTATACGTACATAAATGGCTGGGGCAATGATGTTGTATCTATACTATTCCATTGATCACAGCATGATGACATCCTTTTCTGAAGGATTACTTCTCGCAGAGAAAGTTGGGCTGGATCCTAACGTACTAGTGGAGGTATTTCCTACTCCATGAAACTTCACAACTGCAGTCTCTGCAAAGTTTTCATGAATTCCACGTTGATTGTATTTATGGTTGATAAAAAATTGATGATATTGCAGGTTGTTTCACAGGGTGTCTTTAGTTCATCAATGTACTCAGTCAAGGGCCCATCCATGATTCAGTCACTGTATCCAACCGCATTCCCCTAAAACATCAGCAGAAGGTATCAACTAACTATAATTTTGAAATTAGACTAGACGAGACTAGCCAATTTAACTGATAAAAACCAGTAAGTTTATATATAAAATGGGTCTTCAAGCCTAACCGACTTGCTAGAATGGCCATTGATCCTCTACATTAGGGAAGGCATAATGCCTGCACTGCTTCAATTGATATTCTTGATAATAGTTGTGTTGAGAACTGGAGTTATTCTCTAACACTTGCATTAATGGTGGCAGGATATGAGGCTTGCTCTAGGGTTAGGGGAATCAGTTTCACAATCTACTCCAATTGATGCAGCTGCTAATGAATTATATAAAGTTGCAAAATCCCATGGCCATGGGGATCAGGACTTCTCTCCAACATTGAAGCCTCTCTGTTTCCCACTCCTTTTTTTTTTTTTACAAAAAGGCAGCTGAATTCATATTTGAGCATTGAAATCTCCTTGTCGCTTTATCCTAGGTCGAACTTTCCACTTATTACAGCATATCTACACTGAAACTTATATTTCATTGAAGAGTTCATGAGCATAAATGATGAATCCCCTCTATTATTATTCATTTCTGATCTTAGCCTTCACCTATACTAGAAATTTTACTGAATTCACCATTTTTTATGAGATGGATTTATTATAAATTAGGGTAACTTAAATAGTATGCAAACCAATAAGGAGTGAAACTTTTTAAGGACTAAATTGAAATATCATCTAAAGGCCTAATCCTAAACTATAGTTACTAAATTATTAATTTTTCATATGTTTATATATGTAATGTTCATACAAAATATCAATAGAATAGCCCTTGGCCTCGGTTAATTAATTAATTGCTAGCCATCATCTTGTAGCCCAACTGACATCATTGAAGCATGAGGTATAATATATGTGAGTTATAATACAAAAAGTTGATTAATTATGGGCTTTTTTGAGTAATTTCCTCTTCCATTCAAAAAAGGATCAAAAGCAAACAAAATAAAATTAAAAGTCTAAAATGAACTTTACCAAAAATATATTTTTCCCAACTGAAAAGATCATTCATGTTGATATCAGTATAAAAATATAAAATATATGATGAGATCATATTTATTTTTATTTTTTAGTTGTCCTTTACCATGTGACTCATTTAATTGTACACAAACTTACCGTAATGGTATATTTTAATTTTAATTAAAAATGTTTACCAAATTCCAATACCAAGATGCAATTAGGTCTTTTGATTTCTGCCAGAATTAGGCTAATTAAACGTGTTTTATTCCCTTTTTTTTTGCCAGAAAACGTGTTTTATTCCTAAAACAAGAAAAATAGATGAATCAATTATCTTTACAAGGTGGCCCCATCACCGTTACTTTAGTACAACTGACACAACCACTTCCTCGCGAAACCATTGGTCCGTGTTGCCACGCGCTTCATTCGCACGTGGAACAGATTAAACACATCCTCAACACCGCCGCACAAGTTACATCCTCCTCGTGCCGTCGTCTTCTTCTCTCGCTTTCGCTTTATATATTCTCTCTTGAATTAATTTTCCCTCCTCTCGTACTTTTCTCCGTCGCTTTTTCTTTTCCTCAATTGCTTCTCTTTCTGATTCCTCTCGCCTTCCAAATAATCCCATTAACAATGAGTAACGATGCTTCCAAAAACGATACTGTAGGCGTGCCCGAAGCTGACGCCGACCTCCCCGCTGCCGCAGCCGGTAAAATCAATCGGAACCCTTAAATTTTTTGTTGTTGTGCCGTCGTGTTTACCCCCACTGGTATCTGTCGTGTCTGTATTTTGCTCTTACATGAATCTTTTGTACGATATTATTATGAATTCCTCATCTTCCGACTGCAGGCAGCTAATTTCTTCTTCGTTTGTTTATCTACTTCCGTATATAGTTTTTGTTCTATTGAACACTGAGAATAAATCATTATTATTACTGCTGCTGCTGCTTCTAGTGATTGAAGAATATGCCGTAAATTAAAAAGCTTTTTTTTTCGTCTGTAGCTCTTAGTCCCGAGGATCGTGCTGATCTTGTTAATGCGCTCAAGGTAATTTTACATTGATATCCTAGTCCTTTTCTATAGAAAAAAGGGTGAACTTTTACTTTCTGGATGTGAGGTGGTGATGCTGTTGGCAAATTTTATGTGGAATGCTTTATTTGGAACTTTTTCCCTGTCCTCATTATTGGGAAGCAAGAAAGGTGGAGTCCATAGTTTATGGAATGAAGATAGATATCTACGCAAACTAACTGCTAATAATGATATTTTCAAAACCAAAGTTTTACTATCAGGATGTACTAATCACGAGTTTTTATAGCGTGTTTTGAACTAATTTGTGCTATATCTACTGCTTTTGCAGGATAAACTTCAGCTCTTGGCTGGGCAGCATGTGGATATTCTTGACACACTGTCTCCCAAAGTCAGGGAACGTGTGGAGGTTCTCAGAGGTCTGCAGGTATGATTTTTATCGAGGAAAAAAAATCGGTTCCCCGGAGTGAAGTGGAGACATAGGAAGAAGGTAATGGGTCCCACCTATACAGAGTCCGTGTGTAGAGGTGGTATCCACTATTCTTACTATCTCTCTCTGTTCACCAAGATGAAATACTTCAGAGGATCTCAAGTCTCAATTCTGCCAACTCTGGCTTTTCCTTGTAGTGTTCGTTGTATTTAATAGCTTTTACATGTTTTTGGTTGCAACTTATTGTTGAACCTTGCTTAAGTCTTATAATTGCTGTGGTATTTATAGTTTCAACTGTATGTATATATGATTATGAGGTTTTCATTCTTTCATGAAGGAAGTGCTTTCTTTTTTAGTGTCTAATTAAAATTAAAATGGTGATAACAGAATCCAGTGATTGCGACTCTAAAACAGGTTGATGTAGTATGATTGATCTCAATTTCATGTTGCAATACTTTATAACCTAGATGCGTTAAGCCTCAGTAATATTTTATATGTCCTGCTTTTAAATTTTTTCAGTCTCTTTTCTTGTATCTAGCATTGCGAGTTTATTGCCTCTGTAGCAATTGCAGTGTATTATCATGTAGCATCTTGTTTTGTTATAATGGGGTCTATTTTTGTTATCTTCCTGAATAGAGTCTATTTCCTCTAGCTTCTTTGAATGAATTTTCATTTTTTCATTATTTAGGTACTCAAATCAAAGTTTCTTTTCTTTTTGCGTTTTTTTTTTTGGCCCATAGAGGCAACATGATGAGCTGGAAGCAAAGTTTTTGGAGGAGAGAGCTACATTGGAAGCTAAATACCAGAAGCTTTATGAACCACTCTACACAAAGGTGTGTACATTATTAGTTGTTAGTGAGCTTCGGGTCTTGTTTATTTGTTAGATGGCTTTCTGGCTTTTGAGATTTTTTGCTTGAATAGATTTTGGAATTTCATGGGTTATGTTCTACAATCTATTTATTGGCAGAATTACATATGCCTTTTTTTTTACAGTTTTAGAAAATAATTTTTGTTCTCTTTGAATTTTTTTTTTACTGTTGCTATAGAGGTATGAAATTGTCAATGGCGTAGTTGAGGTTGAGGGAATCACAGATGAAGCAGGGACAGACAAAGAGAAAGTTACGGAAGGTAACCCTTATGCTCTTGTTTACTCACACAATCACTGGCTGATGTTTAATACTATTCTGGATTTTCCGTGTAATCAGAGAAAGGAGTTCCAGGCTTCTGGCTAACTGCAATGAAGACCAATGAGACGCTGACCGATGAGGTAAGTTGAATGTGTTGTTTTTTTTCTGTATGGTTTTCATCAACTGAAGCATCATAGATTATGATTGATTTCTTTTCTGGAGTAGATCACTGAACGTGATGAAGGAGCTCTCAAGTATCTTAAGGATATAAAGTGGAGTAAACTTGACAATCCCAAGGGTTTCAAGCTGGAGTTCTTTTTTTCTACAAATCCGTATTTTAAGAATTCTGTTCTGACAAAAACATATCACATGATCGATGATGATGATCCTATTTTAGAAAAAGCAATAGGGTAACTAATATCACTTAATATTCTCATGTTTTGTTATGTTGATATTCTATGCATATCTTATGTTGCTTTACTTTGTAGAACTGAGATTGAATGGTATCCGGGAAAGAACTTGACACAGAAGATTTTAAAGAAGAAGACAAAGAAAGGGTCAAAAACTGCCAGGCCTATCACAAAAATAGAACAATGTGAAAGTTTTTTCAACTTTTTCAGCCCACCCCAGATCCCTGAGGAGGAGGAGGATATCGATGATGACGCTGTAAGTTGCTATTTTATATTTACTTTATTTGATGTTGCAGATTTACTTTTAATGATAATTGTCTTTTATGTGTGCCTTGATAGGTTGAGGAGCTGCAGAACTTGATGGAACATGATTATGACATTGGGTAAGTGACTTGTGCCCGCATGAGTTATGCCATATTTCTCTGATCTGAGTGCGCAGCCTCTTGACTTATCTACTGGCCTCATTGGCATTAGAATTTGGTGATGTAATTATCATAGTTAATATCTCTTACATGCTTTAGTATCATTTGTAAATTGTTTCATTCCAGTTGCATTTGTTGGGTGACACTCTGTCGTAGGACCAACATGTATTGACTACACCGTTTTTCAAATTCACGATGCTGAGAAAAAGAAAATGAAAAGGCATGTGCTTCATTTTGGTGATCTGATAATGAAGTTAGAAAGATTAGAATGTAAAAGCATGAATTGACCGGTGGAAGGAATCTTGCCTTTTGCAAAATCTTGTGACGATACATGTATCCGAAAGAATGTTCATTGTGTTATTTGTCTTGTGTTGTAATATGCAGTTCTGCAATTCGGGATAAAATTATTCCCCATGCTGTGTCATGGTTCACTGGGGAGGCAGTACATAATGAATTTGAGGATATGGAAGCTGATGAAGATGATTATGAAGAAGAAGAAGAAGAAGAAGATGATGATGATGATGATGATGATGATAATGATGAAGATGAAGATGAAGATGACGATGATGATGAGGAAGAGGAAGAAGATGAAGACAAGGAACATGAAGGCAAAAACCAGAAAAAGGTACTGCTTGTTGCTCATTTGTCTATGGAGGTGTTTGGTATGCTGTTATCTCACATTATTTGACATCTTGAGTACCATGGTGTGGGGATAACCAAGGTATATATATACCGTGCCATTTAAGCTCATATTTGATACAACACTAGAAAGTTTTATGGAAAGGATATACCTGGTGTTTTATAGAGGTTTACAGGTGAAAAAAATTTTATGATGTATGGTCTCTATATTTTTTAATGGCATTTGATGCCACAGAAAATAGTGTCCTCTTGTGACACTTTCGTATCTACGTGACGTACGTAATCGTGAATCTCATTTATGGAACCTAAACATCTTGGACAATACCTGGTATCTAAACATCTTATCTACTAGTATTTAAGATATCAAGGTCAAGATAGTTCTTCCTATATTTCAATGATTTATATTATATGTAAGTTATGATCATGCTTTTATGGTTTTTACAGCAGAAAAGCGGTCGGGCCAAGCCTGGGAAAGGTAAGCGAGGTGAAGAGCCTCCTGAGTGCAAGCAGCAGTAGGGTCTGGGTTGCACGTTGCCCACAAAGATAGGACTAGTGTCAGTGAAGTAAATACTGTGAAAAGTTCTAGCTTTACTTCTGTCAAAACTTACAGTGGAAATCTTTACTGTGTGGTCTTTTTTAAGTTGATTTTTTGGTATTTCATTGGGTTTGGCTGTGAGTGGATTTTGTTTCCATCTTCTTTGAAGTTAGAAGTATTAATGTGTGTTTTGTCCATATTTGTCGGGTATTATACGACATTGTACATATATTCTTACGTTACTTGCTTATTCTAGAAAAAATCAAATTCTGTCATCTTGTCCGTGTAAGAAAGAAAGAGAAGGGTTTCAACCACGAGGCCCTTTTTCATAAGCCCTATTAATTACCTTCTTAAATTTAAGAAAAATAGTTATAACTAGTTAAATGTTAAAAAAATATTATTTCGTATAAGAGACATTTGATTTTTTTTCTTTTGAGAGAATAAAGAAATTAATTAATACATTTATCACTTTTCTATAAATTATTTTATTTTATTAAATAATATACATATATATTAATTATTTATTTATTTTTTAATCTTTTTAAAAAAAAAGTTAACTGTCCTTTGTACTGTCTTTTGTACTAACTAACAATCATATGTACTATAATTCATTGGGGGAGGAATGATTCAAAAACTACTACAATAACCTATATTTCATATCTATTTGACCGGATCACAACTTTCCGCCCTCAGGTATCTTGACGAATAAATTAAAGTAATTGATAGTTGTTTGAAGTTTGAACACAACTTTCTAGAATATATATGAGAAAAGTAATGTTATTCCCTGAAGTAAGTTTACTTACCCTCATATTTATCTACTTTGTTAGTTCTAACAAATTCATGAAAGAAATAATTAATAGGAAGACGATGCTTATGGATATCATCAGGATAGACATTTCATTATCACATCTAGATAAAATTTGAATAGTCTAGACTTTTATTATTTTAAGAATTTTATTTTATTTTTTAGAAAAAATAGTCTGAACACTTCAAATCAGGTGTGAAGGAAATTAACCGCTGAGAATCTGTCAAACTTGCATGAGCAGCATGGATGTGTTTGGAAAAATTAAAAATATCAAGTCAACAAACCTTTGTTTCAAGAATTTGCATTAGAATATAATTGCCGTTTTAATAAGCCACTTACATTTCTAATGAAGTCAGCCTGAAACCTCCTTCTTCTTCCCTTATAAATTGGATTGCTGTTGTCTACACAGATCACACATCAGCACTTTTGCTTTTGGTTTGCATGCAAGAAAGGTTTGATCGATAGCCACTTAAGCTTTGTGCAGATAGGATGATCTTCTTCCTCGTTTCCTTTTTTGCCCTACTAGAGGCAAATCTTGTTTGAAGTACTATCCAATACCTCTCTTAACTGGAATTCAAATGTTGATTTACCATGTTGTGGTTCCATCAGGCCCAATCCCCATTGGTCCTTTCCATTCTTTTTTTGTAAGAGACAGCTTTTGAATATGGCATATTCATATTCATAATAAACATTTAGATTGTCTTATATTTCGGTTGCTAAGTTCTCATTTTACCGCCTTTTAATTACTTTTACTAATATCATTGCATTCACCACACATTCTCTCTCCTCCATATCTTTTTCTACTTGTGTTTATTCTCTCTCGTGTTCTCTCACCCCATAGACAAGGGTACTTTTAAAAACATAGTTACATTTTTTTACATGATTATTATATTTACCTAATTTTAACCATCTTTTTTATTGACATGCTTTGGTTAAATGTTTATTTTGTGTTGTTCGCTTGCGTCAACATAAGCCTTGTTCCTACTGAAATCCATCAAGTGGGTGGCTTGTTGTTTATGGCCAGATCTATATAGCAAAACAATTCAAATACTATTGATCTTGTTTCTTCCCAGTTAATGGCTGCTTCTGCTTACTCTTCCCAAGTTCGTAGGGAAAAGTATGATGTGTTTATAAGCTTTAGAGGTCCAGACACCAGACGAGAGTTTCTTAGCCATCTGCTAAAGGAATTGCACCAAAATCATATTGATGAGTATGTGGATGAGAGGTTAGAGAAAGGAGAAGAAATATCATCAGCACTTGTGGAAGCAATTGAAGCATCAACG
>JANTPZ010011980.1:0-10721 GCA_025593235.1 Vachellia pachyceras | reverse complement strand
GATATGCATATAGCCCTATGAAACAAGATGTGCTATCAGAGAATCGTCAGTAGGTGGAGAGGCTGAACCAAAGGGTGTAGATTCAAAGAAAGTAATATCTGTGGCTATGAAGTATTGATACGCCAGTATCCTTTCTGAAGGAAGGAGAGCATTTAATGAATTAGTTGCACTCCTCCTCATATTGATTAGCATATATTACATCGATTCATTGAATTAACTCATATCACTGATTCGATCTTACCTACGGTGTTCATGTCACTTGTGTCTCACTGCTTCAGAGTGAACATTGATCTTAATTAATAACCATAGAACGCACGAGTAAATTAAATATCATTAGTACACAAGGACTAGGCCTTTTGCCAGAGAAGTGTAAATATCGTATAATTGTGAAAGATGTGCCATAGCTTGTGCTCAAGAAGCATACCTGTTCGTCTTAGTTATAGTAGAGGTATAAGACAAGGAAATAATGGCTAATAATGAAAAACTCAAACCATCCTAATCAATCATAATCATCTTAATTATTTACAACGAATGATAAATCAAATTAAAATCAACACACCATAACAATTTTAAGGCCTTCAATACTTTGTAGGCTGTCGGTGTCAACTCTGAAGAAGCGAAGCCTGAATTATCCGATGCAGACATGGTGGTATTTTTTGGTGATTTCAACTACCGCCTTTTTGGTATATCTTATGATGAAGCTAGGGACTTTGTTTCCCAAAGATGCTTTGACTGGCTTAGAGAAAAGGATCAGCTGAGGGCAGAGATAAAAGCTGGAAAAGTTTTTCAAGGAATGCGAGAGGCAATCATCAAATTTCCACCCACTTACAAATTTGAGAGGCATAAAGCAGGTTTAGCTGGTAAATATTGATGACTACTTACTATTGGCACCCTTTTTATATAAACTCGTTACCTTGCTTCTAATTGCTCAATGTGCATAACAGTTTCATCAGTGTAGTGTATTGCCAACTTTTTATTGTTAACCATGATTGATGGGAACCGAGTATGTTGCTTACTGGAAATATAATGCCCATGTCAATTACTTTCATGGCGGAAACAAGATGACAGGTGAACTCGTCGAAATTACTATGTAATACAACGACTCAACAAGTACTAAATCCAAACTTGATCTGAACAGGCATATATGTCATCTTCATATATTGTATAGGCAGGATCTCATCAGGATGTCTGTGTTTACAAAAAGGATTATCCAATCCAATCTAATTATCTTTATTATTAATACATGTTTTGAGTTGCATTGGGGATTTCCTTTGTTATCGATTAGGAATTGACAGTGGCATAAGTTCTACATGATCTCAGGTTATGATTCTGGAGAGAAAAAGCGTATTCCTGCTTGGTGCGATAGAATAATATATCGTGATAATCGCTCAGCGTCAGCATCTGAGTGCAATTTAGACTGCCCTGTGGTGTCATCAATTTTGCAGTATGTTATATGGCTATTGTCGCTTTGTGCTATATATCCTATTTTACCCTTAATTACGATTTGTCACCATTCAAGCTATTTACAGGTATGATGCATGCATGGATGTGACTGATAGTGATCATAAACCTGTTCGGTGTAAATTTGATGTCAAAGTTGCTCATGTTGATAGATCAATAAGAAGAAAAGAGCTTGGGGAAATTTTGATATCCAGTGAAAAAATTAAATGTATGCTTGAAGAGAATTTGTACGTTCCAGAAGCCTCTATCATCCCGAATTGTATAGTACTTCAAAATAAGGAGGTATCGCTATTGCGTATAAGCAACAGAAGTATGAAGGACAAAGCTATATATAAGATCAATTGTGAAGGCCAATCTGTCGTTAAGAATGATGGAGAAGCGCTTGATTCTAGCCCAAGAGGTGCCTTTGGATTTCCTAGATGGCTTAAGGTACTTTCCTATTTTTCTATAATCTATTATTATTGGGATTGTGAGACTGAGTTTTTTTTTTCCCGTTAATTGCAAATCCTACCTACTGCATATGCAGAAGTTTAGTCCTCATTATATTTCTGAGTCCATGACAACAATTTTCAAAATGAATCATGTTAAGATCAAACCTAGAAAAATCATCAAATTCTTTGTTTTCGTTACCCATTATATTATTAACTTGAACCCTTTAATTTTATTCTCAAGAATAATAGAAATCATTTAGCACCTTTAGATTAATTTAACATTTTTATTTTCCCATTAAGTTTTTTAAACAGAAAATCGTATTAATTAGAATAGGTTTTTTTTGGACAAAAATAGAATAGGGTTACACCAACACTCTGGTCGTTAATTGATATAGAATTTGATAAATTGGCGATGCTCCTAGGATTTTTGTTCAAGTCGGTCAAACTATATAGTTCACTAATTGATTGTCTTTGTTGGGCTAGAACCAATATTATAGTTGATGTACCAATTGACACCCATGTTCTTTTCTGTTATTTGATTGTCTTTAAATTAGGTTATACCAGCTGCTGGCATAATTAAACCTGAGCAATACATAGAGGTCTCAATACATCATGAGGAATTTCATACCTTAGAAGAAATTGAAGGCATACCACATAACGGAGAGCCTGAAGACCCACGAAATAAGAAAGTAAATTTAGTTATTCATGTTCAAGGCAGTTTCTCAACCCAAACTTGTATAGAGAAAATACCTGTATGCCATTCCTTCTCAGCTAAGTCAACTCAAGTTGACTCAAAATCCGACAGTGAAGGTTGAAACCAAGAAAACTGAATAATCAAACGGTTTTTTACAGTTCAAAAATCCTCTGTAATTGATTTTTTACCAAGTTCCAAAGCTTTAGGAATAGGAAAATGTGAAATTTCAGATGTAGAGGATCGCATCTTAAGAGGCATTTTCGTCTATACTTCTTGTTGGCTAACTACTTAAATCATCTTAGGATGGATTAGATTTTAATATTCAAGCTTTTTTATGGTGATATTGGGATTTTGAAAATTCTTGGAAATAACATTTATTAGACCCTTGAAATAACTCAGAAATTTACAGTTTAGAGTTAAATTTTATAAGATTGTACAGCATCCATATAATAGTTTATCACTTGCGTTGCTTTTATCTTTCTTGTAAGATCATATTTTGTTCAATCATCTCTTGTATTGGCATTAGGTGACAGATCAGAATTGTTTCTTGAAATATCTTATTTATGGACAATATATATGATGCATACGCTTTTATCATCGTGGCCGACAAAAAGTGATTACTAATTGTGAGTGTTAAAAATTAGTATTTATAATAAATATGTATTGTTTTTCTAAAATACTATTTTTAACGATGAGCGTTATAACTATCAATTGATAAAAACTCTTTACCATGTGTAATCAATATGGATATTTAGGAGATAAAAAATTTAAGAGATAAAATAGATTGAGATTTTATATTTTTAATCAAAGCGAATCCATCATCTAGCACTTATACTAGAGGTGGTAGCATTTTAATTACAATATTCGAAGCAAAAAAGTTGGTAGGAAAGAGAAAGAATGAAATGTAGGAAATAGAAAAGAGAAGAAAGAAAAAGTAGGAAAAATGACAGAGAAAGAAGGAAAAAAGTAGGAAAGAGAAAGAAGGAAAAAAAGTAGAAAAGAGGAAAAAGTAGGAAAGAAAAAACCTAGGTTTCAAAATCTAAGTTTCAAGTCGAGGTTTTGTAACCAAAATAGTTTTTCTAAAAATTTTTTGTGCTTGGACAAAACCTAGGTTTTTGAGTAAAACCTTAGTTTTGAAATCAAACCTAGATTTTAGTGAGAGGATGCATACAAGCCCTCAATTTATAGCCATTCCAAGCTATCTAGAAAGGGTAATTGAGGTGAGATGCATAATAATTATTAATTAATTTTCTCAGTAAGTAACATCAATTTTTTTGTCCATGAATTATTAAAGAGGGGAGAATAGATTAATTACAAAATACTTTACTAGTATATTATGCTTTCTTGCATGGTTAAGTTTATAGGATTTCAAACTGATAAGTTGTTTGTATCTATGGTTATTAAGTGAATATACATGGATTTTATTCAGATCATTCAGCAATTATTTTAAAAAATTTAATATCAATAACGTGTTAGATTCTATTAAATTATATATTATATAATTTAAAAAATTGTGTATGTAATATCAAAATGTAAACAAACCGATTGTAGCAAAATATTTTTTTGGATATTAAATTACAGTTTAATATAAAATATAGAGTTAATCTTTTATATGTACAAGTAACCTCTCGTCCACTTCCAGCATCGATTATTGCAGAAATTGATATGTACAAGTATAACCCATGGGAGTTGCCCAGTTTCAAATGACCAATTTCTTCTCTGTTGCTATAGCTGGGAAGAAGATGAAACTTGGAATATTTTGTTTGGGGAGGATGAATGACCCATTTCTTCTCTACAGAGCCGGCCATTAAACCCACGGTCTCATAGGTTGATCATTTAATGTCCCATTCCTTCTGAAAATTCAAAATCACAAATACAACCTTTTAATTAAGCAGATTTAATCAGACTTGTTGCACAAATAAACAGTATGTATGTGTGTGTGTACGAAGGATATTTTAATGAAACTAACACATACTTAATATTTGGTAAAGTATTGAACTTATGAATTGTTGTCAAAATCTCTTCCCTTTGAGCCTCAAGTTATATTTCGTCTTGGCATGGTGAAGGAAGCTAGAACCAAGAATATAAATCTGACCGAAGTGAAGCGTAAGAGGAGAATTCAGTGTAAAGTTAAGAAATTATTATAGATGGGAAGCAATGAAAAAAGATGATGTAGCGATCTGTTACAGGGCATTATCAAAACGGCATATGAGCTATTTATTGCCAGCCTTGAAGCCAAGAGGCGCCACTTGACGCACCGGCTCTGGCAAATGGCTTTCAGATTCACAAGGGAGTAACAATGAAAAGAGCCAGAGCAAGCATAGGAGCTAGTGTGTGGAGGATGGGGCTTTTTAGTTAATATAGGGGATATGGGTGGGATGTGGGATGGGAAAGGGCAATATATAGGAGAGCTAGAATGACCAAAATGGCGGCCGAGCTGATTATTAGAGTCTAGAGGGAGTGGTGGGGGAAGAGCGAAGCAAGAAGAATTTGGAAGTGGACAAGAGATCGATGAGGGGGGAGCAAGGCAAGCGTGGCAGCGAGAGAGGCAGCGTGGTTGGGGGGAGTGAGTGCCCTGACCCTTTGTCATGCAAGTCTGGGTGAAACCGGGACAGAAGCAGTTTGCGGTCATGCTTACTTGAAGCCGCTTTGCCAGAATCCTAGAGTAAGCATTTAGAGCCAGCTTCGACACCGCGTATTCCGTCCAGTATGCTGGCCATCCTCTGCTCTTCCACCTTCCACTCTTCACGTCTCTCCCGAATATTCTCACTATTTCCTCTAGCTCCTCCTCCTCTAGCTTCTTCCCCTCCAGAACCTTTCTTATCTCCGGGTTTCTCACCTTCTGCGCTTTTATAGTTAATTCATTGATGATATATTGAATAATTAATTCACACAATCAACAAGCTAGGAGTGTGTGTGTGTACGTAATATATGCAATTATTAATTCATTCAATAATTAATTAATCTGTACACTCACGTCTTAAAGGAATATATTTTTGATTTTTTTGATGATATCTCTCAACCCAGATGTTCAATTGATTTCAAACTTATGCCATTTGAAACTAGACTCAAAGGGATTTCCAATGATAGGTCATTTATCAAATTTGGAGCTGAAATGAGGAAGATACAACATTTTCAAATTTAACCTTTCTGAACCGTTTATAAAGAGTATACTCATTCGAATGAGTTTTATATCCATTCGAGAATGAGACTTCTAAATCATTTTTTCATTAGAACATATTAGAACAAATTATATTACCCAACAAATTATATTAATATAAGTATTATTTCTAGACAACATTTAAAGCCTTTAAATATTATTTTTCAAAGATAATTAAATCATCAGAATAAAGAAAAATAGGATGTTACAACTCTCCCCACCTAAATATAATTTTGCCCTCAAAATTCACATGAAGATGATTGAAGCACAAAAAAAATGAAAAACACATGTAACAAATCACAATCCACACAATTAACCAGATATCAAGAAATAAAATTTTCGGACATTAGAACTAATTAATCACACAAGATCAAGCCACAACCACAAAGCAAGGGATTCCAACCTATGTAAATAAATTGGGGAAATCATGATGCATTCGCTCTTCGGTTTCCCACGTAACATCACCGGGTGACATTCCCTTCCAGAAAATCTTTAATAAACAAATGGTTTTATTATGTAATTGTTTGTCCTTAGACATCTAAAACCCGCTCAGGTTCTACTTGGAAGGTTAAATTCTCTCTCAATTCAACCTTGTCAGCTAAAATTAATTGGACATCTGGGTTGAGAGATATCATCAAAAAAATCGAAGATATATCTGGAATAAACGTATTCCTGATGTATGTTTGGTTTTTTCATCATATCTCTCAAAATACTAATCCAATGATTGTGAAACTTGTGCCATTTGAAACTAGACTCAAAGGGCTTTCCAATGATAAGTCATTTGTCAAATTTGGAGCTGAAATGAGGAAGAACAACATTTTCAAGTTTAAACTTTCTACACCGTTTAAAAAGAGTAGACGTATTCGAATGTGCGTTATATTCATTCGAATGAGAATTCTAAACCGATTTTTCCCACTTTCCAAACCGTTTTTTGCCCCAGTGGTGTAGAAAGTCCCACATTCTACACCGGTGGGGGAAAAACGGTTTAGAAGTCTCATTCGAATGAATATAAAACTCATTCGAATGAGTCTACTCTTTATAAACAGTTCAGAAAAGTTAAACTTGAAAATATTGTATATTTCTCATTTCAGCTCCAAATTTGATAAATGACCTATAATTGGAAAGCCCTTTGAGTCTAGTTTCAAATGGCATAAGTTTAAAATCAATTGGACATCTGAGTTGAGAGATATCATCAAAAACCCGAAGATATACCTGGAATAAACGTATTCCTTATGCATGTTTGGTTTTTTCATCATATCTCTCAAAATACTGATTCACTGATTGTGAAACTTATGCCATTTGAAACTAGACTCAAAGGGCTTTCCAATGATAGGTCATTTGTCAAATTTGGAGCTTAAATGAAGAAGTTACAGCATTTTGAAGTTTAAGTTTTCTAAACCGTTTGCAAAGAATTAACTCATTCGAATGTGTGTTATATTCATTTGAATGAGAATTCTAAACTGTTTTTTCCCACTTTCCAAACCGTTGGGGAAAAATAAGGTTTAGAAACTCTATGATTCAAATCAATATAAAACTGATTCAATTGAATCTCGATTTTTATATTCAATTAAATTTAGAACGTTGGTGAAAAATGTTGTAAATTTTGTGTGTGGGTGTGTCAAAGGAAGATTCTCACATTATTTAGGACTGTGGGGGTCCAAGAGAATATACTATAATGTGATCTTGGATTAATAAATGAGTTAAGAGGAGGAGTATGTTTACATACAACAAAGAGCCACTAGAGACAAATCCGGCTATCTTCTCTACCTTTTATGTGTATGTTAAATACAGACTGAGCAAATTTTATCGAAGAATTTTGGAAAAATCCAAAATTACTTTAATTGTTTTAAGAATACATTTAATAGCTTTTAATATGTTTTATAATGGTTGAAAACATTGGTGTACGTTTTTACAAATTCAATGTGCTTTAAAATGGTTTTTTTTAAATGCTTTCAATACATGACAATGGGTGTTAAATGCATTGATTGATTTGTACGTTAGAGAGGAAATGAAATGTTGGAATCTTGAATTGCTTTAATCACTCCTTAATATACACATTGATGGCCTTAAAAGGCTTTTACTCCTTTCACTCCTAAAACGTAGCAATTAAAATATAGCAAATAAAAAGGCTTTCTTCATTGTTGCAATGAGTGATATATACGAGGTGGTTCAAAGTTCCAATGACACAACTCTTGTACTTTCAAGCATTATACTTTCCTCCTCTGGCTTTCTACCTTGCTGAGTTTGATAATACCTTCTGCTAGTTCTGTATCCCTGTATCCTTACAGGAAGAATCCGTTTAATCCTGGGGAGTGCCGCAACTTACTTGTCGGTAGTCGCGGAATAGCTCTTAAGGACAGTGTCCTCGGACGCGACTCAGATTAATTATTTATTTCCAGGTGTTGCTACCACCAGGATGAGAACAACGTTGTAGAGAAGCAGGAAGATCCACTGGTGTTTACATGCTGAATACAACAAAAAATTCGATTGAATGAGTTTTACGCTAAAAATGAAGCTTTCATTTGAATAACACATGTTTTATTCGAATGAAGACAAACGTCCGTTAAGGATCCGTTACTCCAGGTGAAAAATGCTACGTTTTATAAACTTTTGGGGTGAATCTGGTCCCTAAAAAACTTCCGGATACACAATGCTCCAGCCGGTATACTTTCGTGGCAAAAATGCTACTTAACCCAAAATTAAATAAAAATCGCATACTTCAAGGATAAAAGTCACTACTACTCTCATTTGTCCAATAGAAGAAAATGTCACTAGCACTAATTTAACCCCGTGATTTAATTGCATCCATGCATTCCACATTATGGTAGTATATGAGTATATCATTAGTTGGAAAGCTCTTGCTAGCTAGCCATAAAGTCATAGATACTCTAACCAACTTGAATATAGGCTCCATTTGGTTAACCCGTTTGGGCAACCAAAAGACATTCCTGCGCTTACCGAGATAAAACTCCTCTCACATATTTACCTTGGAATCTGTGTCCGTTCTCCCAACGGACTATCCAAACAGAGCCATAACCATATGTCCACAAGTATATTAAAAACAAAAAACAATGACACTACTAGAAAATTACATATTAGCGAGAAAAATTAGCGATGACTTTGATATTTCTCTCTAAATAGTTTAATTAGCGAGAAATTTAGCGATGACTTATATATCCCACTCTAATTTTTTAAATTAGCGAAAAAAATTAGCGACGACTTGTATATTCCTTTTTAAAATTTTATTTACCTCCAAAATTTTCCCCCAAAAAATTTACTTCCCTCCCATACAAAAGTAAGCCTGCGAGTGCGCCATTCATTTCTAGGTTTTGGCTCCGTTTGGATAGCCCGTTGGGAAAACAGACACAGATTCTGAGGTAGTTTATGTGAAAAAAAGTGTCTCGGTAAGCGCATCCGTTGTGCCGTTCAGCTTACCGAACGGAGCTAAATCACTCATCGTAAGCGCACCCGAGGTAGTTTATCGTTCAAATGCTTCACTCATTCGTCGCCGACTCCGTTCTCCTCATTCCTCGCCCTAGAACCCCCAAAATCCTCCTTGCCCTCGCCGTTGTTCTCCATTCACTGACTCTTGCCGCAAACATTTGCAAGCATTCTCCATTCACTTTGTCCAGAGACACATCCTTCCAGAGATAATCGGTCTGAGGTACGCATAAATCAACCCTTGACAGATTTTCCTCGGATTGGGGCCTGAGGGTTCGTCCTGCAGAGGATTGGGTGGAAGAGTCATCTGACACTACGTCCAATTTTGAATTCAAACTTGGGTGAGCCGTGTTCTCATCCGGCAATATAGACTGCGCTGGGGGCTGAGCCAAATCGTTAGTGTCATTCTTTTCGTTCTCGTTGACATTACCATTATTAACGGTGCCGTTCTTGTTGTCGTTCTTGTTAGTTGTTGTGGGAGAAGCAATACGATGGCAACGGTGTTGAAGACGTTAGTGGAGATGTTTACTCTGGCTTGGTTGCAAGCATAGTCGAAAAGGGTATTGTAGAGAAGTCACCAAGCAAGCCCACTACCATTTCTTTCCCTAAACCCACCGTTCTTCCTTTTCCTGTTGCCCGCCATTAGTCCGAGGGTCTTGTAAGTGCTTCCCGTGTTCTTCATAAAGTCCTGTTGTTTCCATTTTGATGGTGATTTCTGGATTTTAACTGTTAGACTATAGAAAATGGACTCACTTTGGAACTTCAATTCTGAGTATTGGTTTTAGAGTATGACATGAAATAGTATTTGGATAAGCTTAATTGAGCGTCGCTTTCCATTTTCTCTCATTTTGATGGTAATTTTGGGGCTTTCAACATTTAGTCAACGGAATGGTGCAATTTTGATGATGTTAAAGTGAAAAGCAACGTCAACTTTGGAACTGAGAGTTTGAGTCTTCATTTGGAGGGTATTGAAACTTGAAATTGCTTGAACTAAGGAGGGAATACGGGAAACGTTGGCATCAATATTTGGAGAATGTTTGAATGAGGGACATAAAATTCCATCTAGTTACCCTTTGATAGTTACTTCACGGCCTTGCTCTGTCTTTTATGGATATTTGGGTATGAACTTGTGGTTTGGAATGAATTTGTTGTTGTTGCGATGCCTTGTTTGTTTACGGCTATGCTTCTTTTGCTGCTGCTGTATTGTTAAATTGAGTTCTTCAATTTGATCTATGCTTCCAATGCGTTGTTGCCGCAGAACTTATTTTATAATAATCTTATGCAGTGTGATTCAACAAGCACAGAAATTCTTCACAGAATCTGCTGCCGATGCTTGTGAGACAAGAAATGTATGTAGAATTTGGGGCATATATCTTTTTAGAAGCATAACTAGTCATGTTTCAATTTCAAAGATAAAATGATTTATATTTTTCTGCCTTGTCAGATGGGATTCCAATTTGCAGGCAAAGCTATTTATTCTGCAGTATGGATTGCTACCTTCTCTTTGTTCATGGAGTTGCTGGGCTTTTCTACT
>JANTPZ010011979.1:0-10623 GCA_025593235.1 Vachellia pachyceras | reverse complement strand
GAAGGAGAGGTTGACATGCAGGAGAAACCTGGTTTAGGCCTTCCCATAGCTAATCCTTTGCTATGTATTCCTCTGCCTAGGTCCCTTCCCTTTCTAAAGCCATAGTCCTTTCCTGAACTCTGTTACCATTTTTCCCCTTCCTTGTAAAATGTACAAAAATAACGAGTGCTGTGACTTACTGACTTTGCTCTTTTACACCCATTGGTCTACTTGAAGTAATAGAAAATGGATTGGTCTAGAAGTGATCTATTGATTTTTGTTTAAAAAATTAATGCAAAATAACAGGTATAATTGGCACAGTTGTTTAGTCATAAATGATAACAACAGATTGAATACATGAAAGGAATAATAATATATGACGGTGTGGGAAGAAGCCTAATGGCACATCAGGTGAGAGAAAGAGAAAGCTACATGTGAGCATGGCTTGATGACTGAGGGGGCGAGTCAACGCTATCCGACAAGCAAGGAGAGCGATGTTCAGTTTTTCACCCTCTATAAAATCCAGCGGATTCTCAAACAGGTATACTATGAGTTTAATAAATCCATCAATTTATTTTTATTTTTTGGTATATGAATCCATCAATTGATCTCAGCAGTAATCACAGTAAAATGGGTTGGTGCTTTGCCAGCCAACTGGGGGGCTGGAAAACCCGTGGGTTATGGCGGGTCAGTCCGTCTAACCCACTATTTTTTATTATTTTTAAAATAATATATATTATATTTTTTTATTTTTTTCATCTCAATATTTTTATAAAGAAAAAAGTAATATTAGATTTTATTTTTTATGATAAACAATACCTAATATATTCAAAATTAGTATAAAATAGTTTAGTTTTTCATATCAAATTTATATAATACTATATTTAAAATTAAAACAAAACATTAATACTTATATTTTTGAAAAACTTAAAAAATGTCATTATTAAAAATTTATTGGTGAAAGAGAATAACCTTCTAGCAGAAGATGAACAGTAGAAGTACGTCTCCGTGGCTTCTTCATTGGTGGTCAAGGCTGCTGCATTCCAGGTGCAAAATGATCGCAAGAAAGATAGGCCGAGATGTGCTCATTGTAATAAGCTTGGACATACTCAAGAAAAATGTTATGAGTTTGATTGGTTCGAGATAAACGTGATAAGCGGGTACACCACGAGCTGCACAAGTTAGTGGTGACACAAGCCCAGTTCCTAGCCTTTCGTTGAGTCAATACAATGCAATCATGCAGTGTTTGAATCTTCAACGCAATGAATCATGTGATGGACAGATTAAACCAGTAGACAACTTATCAGGTATTATAAATGAGGGAGAACAATGGGTAATAGATACTGGAGCGTCTGTTCATATAACACATGATGAAGCTCATTTCATGCAGTTGCAGTATTCACGTTCTCCACCTGTGAGAATACCTAATGGGTTGATAGTTCTTTTCAAAGGCATTGGGAGTGTTATACTCTCTCCAAAGATGAAGATTGATGATGTTTTATATATTCCTGAATTTAAATGCTCTCTTTTTTCAGTTAGCAGGTTCACAGGAGACTTCAATTGTGCTGTGACCTTCCTAAATTTTGTTTCATTCAGGACTTGAATAGGAGGACCGTGATTGGAGTGGGTGAGTGCAAAGATGACTTGTATTTCCTAACACCTTGTTGGAGTGGGGGCACGGTGTTGATAGTTCGGAATAATAAGACTCGAGACTTGTGGCATTCAAGATTGGGTCATGCATCTTTCACTAAATTGAAGCAGTGTTTTCCTTTTGTTCTGATTTATTTAGTCAAGACACTGAGCAAATTTGTGATTCATGTATTCGATCTAAGCAGACTTGCTTGCCTTTTGGCAATAGTTCAATAAAATCTGGTTCTTGTTTTAATTTAATTCATTGTGATATTTGGGATGGCTAAAAGACCCCATCACTTAATAGTGACCATTACTTCCTGACAATTGTTGATGATTTTAGTCGTGGTGTCTGGATTTATTTGATGAAACAGAAATCTGAGGTTAGTTGTCACCTTCGATCTTTCATTTTGATGATCAAGACTCAGTTTGGCAAAACAGTCAAGCAAGTCAGGGCAGATAATGGGCCAGAATACCAGTCACTCATAATGAAAGATTTCTATGCTAATCACGGCATCTTGCTTCAAACTGCTTGTGTATACACCCCTCATGGCATCTTGCTTCAAACTACTTGTGTATACACCCCTCAACAGAATGGAGTCGCAGAACGTAAACATCGTCACATTCTTGATACGGCCTGGGGGGCCTTACGTTTTGCTGCTCATCTCCCTGTTAAATTTTGGGGCGAATGCGTTTTGATAGCTGCTTATATCATAAACAGGTTGCCCACTGAAGTTCTAAAAGGGAAAACACCTTATGAGGTATTGTTTGGCAAGAGTCCAACTTATGAACACGAGAGTGTTTGGGTGTCTTGCATATGCACGATTTGCACAATGCAATGATAAATTAGCTGCACAGAGTCTGGCATGTATCTTCCTTGGGTGCCCACTTGGCAGGAAGGGATATTACTTGTATGATCCCACTAGTGGTGAGAAATTTGTTTCTCGTGATGTCGTCTTCTTTGAGACTGAATTTCCTTTTCAAAACTCACAAAATAGTTGGTCACAATCTGTGCCAATGGCGAGTATACCCGTGGAGGATGATGATGTTGCATTGGTTCCTAAAGAAATAGTAGTTACTAATGAAGCCACCGACGGTGCTTTGGAGATTGCTCAATCATCACCTTCCCTAAGTGATGACTCGCCATCTGCACCAGCATAGGAACCACCACGACGTAGTCAACGGGTTCGCACTCAACCTCGTCATCTTGAAGATTATGCCACTAGTCCCCATCGACAATTCCTCAACTTGAGTCATCTAGCACTACCTCCCCATCATGTGCCTCGGTAAAGTATCCCATCTCAGAATATGTATCTTATGATCAATTTTCAATTTTTTTTACGGCCATTGATAACCATAATGAGCCAAGACATTACTTTCGAGCTCGCGTGCATACACACTGGCAGTGGGGTTACAAGATCAAATATCTTCCTGATGGTTCCATTGAACGCTATAAAGCATGACTTGTTGCTCGTGGCTTTATCAATATAAGGCATAGATTTTCATGATACTTTTGCTCCTATCGCCAAGCTTGTCACTGTTCGTTATGTTCTTGCTGTTGTTGCAAAACGTCAATGGAGTGTACATCAATTAGATGTTAATAATGCTTTACTTCACGGTGATTTTGGATGAAGAACTTTACATGCGTATTCCTCTAGGTTTCGCGTGTGAGGGGGAGACACGTGTATGCAGAATAAAGAAATTATTCTATGGGCTACGTCAAGCTTGTGCAACTGGTATTTCAAATTTACTCAGACTCTTCTCGCCATTGGATGCACACAAAGCAAGGCAAGATCATTCTCTATTCATCTTTCGCACAAGGGAGACATATGTTGCATACTTAATATATGTTGAAGATGTCTTGCTTGCAGGGAATGACAAAGAAAAGATACAGGAAACTAAAAGATACTTAGATCACAAATTCAGTATCAAGGACCTAGGAAAATTAACATATTTCCTAGGGATAGAGGTTGCTCATTCGCTTGAAGGTTTGGTTTTGAGTCAGAAAATACACAATGGATATCCTTAAAGAAACAAATATGACAGATTGTAGGCCAAGACTTTTCCCTATGGAGCAACATCATCAGTTGCAGAATAATGATGATGATCCTGAAGTAGAAGCTGGAAGATATATACGGTTAGTTGGCAAACTCGAGTATCTGACTGTTACATGACCTGACATTATTTATCCTGTGAATATACTAAGTCAATTTTCTTCCTCGCCTAAACACTCACATATGGTGGCAGCAGAAAGAGCTGAGATACTTGAAATGCACAGCTGGGCAAGGAATCTTGTTAAAATTAGAAGGATCATTAATACTTGAAGCGTATTGTAATGCTGATTGGGCCGGATGTCCAATGACACGTCCTTCTTGAAGTGGATATCTCATGTCACTAGGAGGTTCACCTGTCTCTTGGAGAAAAAAGAAGCATAGTGTAGTAGCTCAATAATCAGTTGAAGTGGAATATCGAGCAATGGCTTGTGCGGTTAGTTAGATCATATGGCTTAGATGGTTACTTGAGAATTTTCAGACTTCACAAAGTCTAGCAACTCCATTATACTGTGATAACCAAGCAGCTTTACATATTTCCATGAACCCAGTTTATCATGAAAGAACCAATGCAAGCATGTGGAGATGGATTATTATTTTGTCCGAGAGAGATATCAATCTGGAGAAATAATGCCCCAAAAGATTTGGATGAAGAATCAGTTAGCAGACATGTTTATCAAGGCCCTTGGAAAGGATAGACTCAAGGGATTGCTGGACAAGTTCGGCTTTGCAAATCTTCATGCACCAACTTGAGGGGAATGTTGGCTGTTATCGAGATTCTAGGATCTATCATAATAAATAGGATAGATTATATTGTGATATTATAATTATATTGCTGATATAGTTGAATATGTATAGTCGTGATTATAGGATACAACTGTAACTATTTTCTTTCTTCTCGTGGATGTGTATTTGTAAGCACCGTGGGAATGATAATTTACAATCCGCACAATACAGATTTATCAATCCTCGTAAGCCACCAAACCACTGACCTCTCTCTCTCGATATACATCCTTCTCCTTATATTTGTTCCTACATGTATTAATAACTAGCTAGTTGTGAATGTTTGCGGGACATAATCATGGCAGGAACGGGCACGCCAGCCTTAACGACGGAGTGAGGACTGGCAGAGATAATAAACCAGCTGAGAGTGATGAAGGAAGCGAGAGAAGAGATGTAGAGGGTGATAGGGAGGAGCAGGATAGTGGAAGAATCAGACATTGGGAAGCTTCCATACCTGCAAGCGATAGAGAAGGAGACGCTACGGATACACCTAAGAGGACCGTTAATAGTGAGGGAATCAAGTGAGACGAGGAACGTGGGAGGGTATGAGATTGAAGAGAAGACGTAGCTGTTCGTGAACGTGTGGGCCATAGGAAGGGACCCAAACCACTGGGAAAAGCGGAGGAGTTCAGGCCCGAGAGGTTCATGACGACGATGACGACGACGGATGAAGAAGGAGGAGGAAGAGGGAAGAAGAAGAGGAAGCAGATAGATGTGAGGGGTCAACACTTTGAGCTGATACCGTTGGGTAGTGGAAGAAGGGGTTGTCCAGGAACGTAGCTGGCTATACAGGTGGTTCAGGCCAATCTGGGAGCCATGATTCAGTGTTTTGATTGGAAGGTGGAAGGTGGGAATAAGACGGACGTCGACACGCAAGAGAAACCAGCCTCACTCTCTCTAGAGCTCAGCCTTTACTCTGCGTTCTTTCCCCTAGGCTCTCTCCCTTCTCTTCTTCCTGCCAATACTGCTCGCCCAGGCTTGGGAAAAAAAGAGAAGCTCAGTTATCGAGGACTGCGCGACAACACAGAAACTAAATCTTATACCAACAGCCCAACGCAAAGTACTCAGGCCAAGAAATGTCCTCCTCGCTTGATCCTTTGAACACTGTGACATGGGCAATCTCTTAGTGCGTGCATGATGTCTTCCGGTGCACTGTGACACATTTCGCACTGCTCAGGACCTCTATCCCATCTATTCATGATGACTCTGCGGGTTAACAATCTCTTACGGTTTATTTGCCACATAAATACTCTTGGCTCTTTCTGGTACTTTAAGTTTCCAAATTTACTTCCAGATTTGAGCATCATGATCATATCTCCTCCACTCCTTTCCTTGTAACAGAATAGAAGATTGAAGAGCAGAAACGTAAAGCAATATTTGTAATGTCATCATATTGTTTCTGTACATCCTGTTACATTGCAATGCTGCCATATATAGAGAGGATGAAGATCCTCTGGAATGTTCTATAGGGCTCTGTTTTTTTTACATTACTTGACAGACACAATATTGTGGACTAAATGATTAGCTCTTGGGCTGCTGTCTTGCTTGGGCCTGGTATATGGGCTTGAATGTGCTTGTGCTAACACCTTGCAACCATTTATACGCACTTGAAGTTGTAAACTCTCTTACTCCCGCTTAATTTCCATCCATGTTTGTGTAGCGCACTGTGTATCAAGCTGTGTGTTTTCTTGAAATGTCGTGGTTGACTTCACTAGGCATATCTCCTTCCACAGTCTCGAGCCATTTGCCTTGGCTGGCTAGATCATAGCTCTCCTTCCATTTTGTTCCATTTCATATTTTCCAGCAAGTACCTTTCACCCACAAATCATCTGGCCGTTGATGCATTCTCCAAATTAGTATGAGAATGAACGCGTTATTCATCAAACGGAGCTCCTTGATTCATACCTTTAAAATCTGTAAAAGTTATTCTTCAAAACTTAAATTTTTTCTCGGAATCCATAAAAGTTATTTTCAAAAGGACTTCCAAACGAGCTCTTAATCTTGGCAGCCATTATAAGATATTGGATCCAGATTTGATAATTAAAATATTATTTTATTTTAGACCCTCTACCAATTACAATAATTATTTTTAAAAAATAGAAGTAATATCTGTATTATCCTGTACGGGATGAAGCAACGCAGCTATTAAAAAATCAAGGGAAAATTACCTAGAGGTCCCAAACAACAGAATTAACTATAAAATGGTCTTAAAGATTCATAAAATTACCATAAAATCCCCGGAGTAGCTGCTGAGGTTGTCATTAACAACCTTACTAGCCTGTAGGGATGGGCGCGGGCTAGAAAACTCCAGCCCGAGCCCGCCAACTTTTATTTTCTCTTTTTTTAAAAAAATAACTTTTTTTCATTTTTTACCCAATTTTTTTATAAGAATGCATATTTATGTTATTCTCTTTCCAATCCTATCAATAAGTCTTCAATAATTTTTTAAAAATAGAAGTTAATATTACTTTTTCCTTTGTAAAAAAATATTGGAATGAAAAAAGCAAAAAAATGTATAAAAACAATTTTTTTAAAAAATAAAATAAAAGGCGGGTTGGCCCGCCAACCCGCGGGCTCAACCCGCCTAACTCGTGTGGCTGGCTCACGGGTTGGGCCCGTGGCCCAACACGCATTCCCATCTCTATTAGCCTTCATTAACAATTTCAACAGCTGTTCCTGGGATCTTATGGTAATTTTATGAACATTTAGAATCATTTTATGGTTAATTCTATTGTTTGGGATCTCTCGGTAATTTTTCTAAAAATCAATTTCATTTGGTCGTGCCGAATAAACCTCCCCTCTTTAATCTTTGCGTCAATCCATTTTAACAAAGAGGTTCCATGGTTTCTGTTCCCTTCCTTGCTGGAGATTTATCACACACTGCTAACACTTCACATCGACCCTTGACGGGATTAGGTGTGCAATTGCAGCGTCATGCTTAAAATAATTAAAAGTTAAAACTGATCTCAAGTAATTATTACTATTACTTTTGCATCTAATTTTAAGGTGAGGGGTAGTTGATATGTGTCAAAAGGATATAAAAACTAAATAAATTAATTAGTTATAAGATATGTTATGAAATATTTATATAAATAAGTAGATTATATATTATTTTATAATATAGAAAAATTAGATTAATGAAAAAAGATAAATTTATCCGTTAATTTATTTATTCATCTTCCAACAAAAATTAACCAACATTGATATTAAAAATTGTAGTTAATATTATGCCCGTTTGGAAACGCGGTAGAGAAGTACTTTTACGCAAGTTGAGATAAATATGTAGAGGATATTATCTCGTTTTACAGAAAAACACCGTTAAACATGCATTTGATTTTATGAAATGTTATTCTAAATAAGCCATTATTTTATAATTTTAGAGCTTTTAGCTTCTCACCATTCTCTCTCCCCTCCCCAGTTTCTTATTTTTGGGCGGACACAACACTCGATAATTCCATTCGATTTATGCTTATTTGAAAATCATGTTTAGCCTTTCACATATTTATCTTGATTTATATAAAATTATTATTCTAATATATTCTCAATTGTATACTTAATCAACAAAACTCAAAACTACAAAACATGAAAATCATATTCGAAAGGAACTAGTTTTTGTCCGAGAGGGAAAACAATTAAAATGGAAAAAACAGAGCAGCCACAGCTCGGTGAAGCCCTATCCAGCGTGTCATTTTTAGCGGTTTTGTTCTCTTCCCACGGTTTGTGTTTCCGGTAGATGGCGGTTCTCTCCTTTTCCTTCTCTCTCTTGTCGCGTTTCCGCTTCCGCATTCGGATCTCCCTCGATTTTCTCGATACCATTCTTCTCGTTTTCTTACATTGATTTTGCTCTTCCTCTTTCAGTACATTTATCCATTCCAATTCTTCGTACAAATCCTTCTTCTCTATCGTTGTTTTCTCTGTTTTCTGCTATTTCGTGGTCATTCAGGATTTTTGTCAGACTTTCGTTTCTCCAGATCTGTTTTCCTTACACTGCTAGTTTACTCTATCTTCTTTCCAGAAATTTTTCTCTTGCTTTACGTTTACGAAACAGGTTTACGTTTACGAAGCAGAGTTCTTGTTTGTCAAATCAACCTACAGGCATCACTTAACCCTGTTCTGTTTTCGTTCATTGTCGTATATTATCCCATCTGCATTTGACAAAGCTCGATACTTTACGATTTGAGATTTTGGATAATGGTCACAGTTAATCTGGGAATTCTTCATTATGTGTTGGACCATGTTTATGGTGCATTCATGCATCGATCGAGGATTAGCACGCCCTTCTTCTCCAAAGGATGGGGTGGCCCCAAACTTGACATGCTCGAGAAAATGATTAACCAGTTGTTCCCCGAAGTTGCAGGACAAAATTGGCATCCCGTTTTGATTCAACCCATCTGGAGGACGATTTGGGAGACCAAGACGGCTTGGTTGAGAGAAGGGGCATTCAGAACCCCTTGTGATGATCAGCTGCTGAATGCCTTGCCTCCTGAGAGCCATAATGCAAGGGTTGCATTTCTGGTGCCCAAGAATGTTCCCCCGGAGAAGATGGCTTGTGTGGTTCATCTTGCAGGTAACACGGTATACTTTATCTTCAACAGGAGACTATCAAAGTTGACGTAATAGTTTACGAATTTTGAAACGACAATATATTGACAAATTAACGTAAGTAGTCCTGGATGGGGAACTCGTGGTTCTTATGGGTTGGATGGTCACTTCCTGGATCATGATTGAATGCGATGGTAACATCGATTGCCATTAAAGGGGAGAAAACAGAAAGGAACAAAATTTTCTAAAACTTTTGAATTTGGTAATATCTCTTGGTGCATTTTGTTTTGTGGAAAATGGATAGAAAGAAATATTCTCTTTATGTTACCCTGTTTAGGATGCATGCAACCATGCAAATGCTGTATATTTTTAGTAACAAAGAGGTACAATCGCAGTCTCAATAGTTTAATCTGTGCAGTATACTATCGTTTCATTCTGATCTTATACGTGGATGAACTGTAAAGGATGGAGGTAGTGAAGGACACCGTGATCTCACTCACTTTAATCCACGTTAGTTATTTTGTTGGTAAATAGGATTAAACTGCTTGAGCCAAGTTGGGTTGATATCAATAATAAATTTATTCTGGATGAATCATCCCCAAATTTTGCAATCGCTTAGTCTAAATTAGGTATCTAGCTTGATCCCTTACTGGCTTCTATTCAGCGCAATCGGGATGTCATTGATCTGGTCGGCAATCCTGACTTCCCGAGTTTGGCCGGTCATTAGCGCGTTAAGAATGTTCTCCTTTGGTGAGTTTGGTTATTGGGCAAACTGTAGAGAGGATTATGATGAGCACTCATACGAAAACCAAGAGTGAATTGTTCCCTTGTATGTGTAAGTTGTAGTATCTTGTGATCCTTTTTTTTCCATAGGCAGGCATCAAAGACTGACATGAGACGCTTATTTTTATAAGATCATTTAGCTAGGAGAAACACCAGCTCATTAAATCCTGATGACAAGACTTCTCTTCATCCGTGAATATGTCCCTTGTTATCTTGTCATTTTGTTTAATAGCAGTATCTTTATGTTTAAAAAAACAATTGCAGGAACTGGTGACCATACTTTTGAACGGAGATTGCGTCTTGGGGGACCTCTGGTGAAGGAAAATATTGCAACCATGGTACTTGAAAGGTCAAGCTCAATTTCTTTTTGAAACCAAAATTGTGCCCGTTTAGAAAACCGTTGGGATAATGCATTTTGGCAGTATGTTTGGATAAATGTTAGATTTATAGTGCATTTATTCTGCTAAGGAAGAGTTTTTTGCTTATAATGTATTTTGAAAGAAGGAGTTACCAAATGTTAGAGTATGCAAGCTAACGGACTTTTGGGTCCAAAATACATTCTAGAAGCCCAAACGTGGTTCCCAAACAGGATTATTATCATCTTTTAAACCATTTTTTTAATATAAACTTACATGTGTCATCATGTATGTGTGCGTCTGTCTCCATGTATCTATGCATGCAAATGCAGTCCATTCTATGGTCGAAGACGCCCTTTGCTGCAGTGCGGTGCCAAACTTTTGTGTGTCAGTGACCTTTTATTGTTAGGAAGAGCAACCATTGAGGAGACCCGAAGCCTTTTACACTGGCTTGATACTGAGGCAGGTTTTGGCAAAATGGGTGTTTGTGGACTTAGTAT
>JANTPZ010011977.1:0-10852 GCA_025593235.1 Vachellia pachyceras | reverse complement strand
GTTGCTCTTCCAGAAGGTTAGTACAAAGGACAGAGATTTGATTGACGCTCAAGTTGTGTTTCTCATGCATGTGATTTTGCTCTTTGGATTACTGGCCGATGGAATGGGAGCTCATTCCATCACTGGGGCTTACGTTTTAGGAGCCATTACCCCAAAGGGTATAATCTCAAAGGCGTTTCAGGAAAAGGTGCTTGACTTTGTGACAGCGTTCATGATGCCTGTCTTCTTTGCGGTTCTCGCGCAGAGAATCCATGTCCAAGAGTTTGCCTTGGGAATCCATTGGATGAGCATTCTGGTGATCGTTTGGCTGGCTTTCATGGCCAAGATTTTGTCCACTCTTGTTGTCTATATGCTCTACATGTTGCCTCTCAAGGAAGGCTTCTCTCTCGGAGTCCTCATGAACACCAAAGGAATAGTCTCAATCATCATTCTCACCACCGGCCGGGACATGCTGGTAAGCCAACCTTAAAACCTATCATGGTCATATCACATTCATTTGTGCTAACATAGAGCCAATCCTGTTTATCAAAGCTTTGCAATCAAATGTGTGTTTATTCATGTTATGATATATGATGCAGGCACTGAACGACCAAACCTTTGGGGTAATGCTTTTGATATGCTGGATGATTACGATTCCTGCGGGGCCCGCCTTAGCCGCCATAAGCAAATTCATGAGTCCCAATACTAGGAGTAGCCTACGTATGACCATGCAATGGGCAAGATTGGACACGCCCCTCAGAGTGTTGGCCTGTGTCCACACATCACGCGACGCCAATGTGATTACCAGTCTGCTGAAAGCATCAAACCCAAGTGTTAAATCCCCAATCCAGGTTTTTGCAATAGAGCTTGCGGAGATGACAAGTCAACCCACCACTGCACTAATCCTAGAGGATGCTTATAAGCAAGTGATGGAATCCAAGTCTAAGAAAGACGTCTTGCGAGGTCTCAATCAAGATGGAAACAACACATCAGGGATAGGGGATAACCTTGAGTGCTTCGAAAACCTTAGCCAAGCTTTTATAGCAGAGAAGTTAAGGGTCGTGTCTGCTTACAACACCATGCACACAGACATCTTTCATTTAGCGAAGCAAAGAGGAGTGACCCTCATACTGACCACGCTTTACAAACAACCGACATACGATGGTTTAGGTGCAGGTACAGCCACAGCACGAGCAGCTAACATTGTGAACAGAGAATCTTCAATCAGGGATGAGAAAAAAGTAGTGCTTGAGAACCTAGTGAAGGAACCGCCATCCTGCTTGGGGATATTCATAGATCGTGGGTTTGGTCAAAAGCGAGGCAAAGAGCGAAAATTGGCAATGTTCTACGTGGGTGGGGTTGATGACCGTGAAGCATTGTCGTACGCATGGAGGATGTGTAGAAGCGCAAACACAAAATTAACCGTCGTAAGGATAATTTGGGACAACCCCAGTGACGAATTTGATCAAACAGATGATGAGTACCTACAATTTTTCAATTTCCAGACGAGGGATATGGGGGGATCGGTGAAGTATTTAGAGAAAGTGGTGAGAGACGAGAAGGAGACACTGCGTTGCTGAACAGTGTAGGAAGTAATGAGTATGATTTGTACATAGCAGGGAGAGGGCAAGGGAGAAGGATGCCGTTGGCACAAACGCTTGACCCGGTTCAGGACGAGCCGGCGTTGGGACCCCTCGGCGGAGCGCTGGCGGATTTGAATTCTGCGGCGGAGACTTCGATTTTGATATTGCAGACGCAAGCTAGCGGCGGTGATGGGAATGCGGAGCCTGCGCCGCCTGAGTACGCTTATTTTGAAGGACATGGCGATCTGATGCTGCGTGGAGGCCATATGACATGGCGAGCTTCTGAGTTTAATTGACCATCCGATCCCTTCGATTCACTTATCGTTGATCCATTGTCACTGACTGTGAATAACCTCGTGACTATTAGATCTGTAGGAAGATGGAAATGAAAAGGAATCGTATGCTTCCTGAGACTGGGCCCATGGCAGGAGCTGCTTTCTCGTGTACAATTTTGTTTCGTAAACACTTTTCTGAATTTAAAGGGCAAAACACTGACCACGGGTTAGTAGGCGGGAACCAACCCAATTTTCAACTAACATCAAAGTTTTCCCGCCATTATATTTGAAGATTATTGTACTTGTTTGTGAACACCGTTTCACAAATGATGTATACAAATTAAGACCAAAAATCTCGAAATCTGTAAAAATTATTTTGAAATTAATAAAAATCATCTTGAAATCTGTAAAATCATCTCGAAATCTATAAAATCATCATAGAAGCTGTGAACTCTTTTTTTCCTAACGGATTCTCAAATACACACATTGTACGTGTTGGGTAATTAGGTTTGCAGTAACTATCACGTAAATTGAGATAAAATTTTTCTCACATACTTATCGTAAATTATAAAATAAATCCTCCAAATATTTTTTAAACAGATATATTTTCTTAAGGAAAATTAAACTAAAGAACTAAAAAGTAATATTTATTGTGAAAAATCATAAAATAGTAATTATTTAGAATGATAAAAACTAAGAATATTAAATTGATCTTGACAGCACTTTTATTTTCTCTCATACATTCTCTCTCTCTCACTATATTTTTAAAAGTAATACAAAATTTTAAATTTTACTAAATTAATCATAATCTTTCTTAAGGTTTACTGGAGAGAATTACACCTTTTCCATTTGTCAAAATTATTGTATTTTTCAAAACTTAACACAAAATTTAATTAAAAATAAAAATTATATAATATTGATAAAAATTAATATATGTTATAATGTATTATATACATTTACTAAAATTTATAAAGTCTAACGAGCAAAAATAAAATGTACAATGTTTAAAATAATTCAAAGAAAGATTATATAATTTGTTTTAAATTTAGAAGAAAGTTATGTGAGGTAAGAAATATTAATAAAATAAAAATATCTAGATGATCCATCATATTATAAAAAGAAGTAAAATAAATTTTATTTTTTTTATTTGTAATAAAAATTTTGTTTCATATAAATGTTGATGATATAAATTAAACAGCATGATGTGATATTAATTGATTAAAAGATATATTAATCATATGCTTGATGAAAAATAAAAATTAGCAAAAAATATTCAATCATGTCATATGAGAATTTTGAGTCATTTTAAATGTAATAAATCAATTAAAAAGTTAAGTTTTCCGAAAATTAATAATTTTAAATTTCTATTTTGAAGTTTGATCTTTGTAAGTAATTACCATTTTAATTATCCTCTATAATATATATTATGTTCTCTTGATCATATATTTTAATTTTCTCTAACGATAAGCACTTTTTTAATATACAACGACATTTGGAAACACGATATAGGTATATTTTTACATAAGACGGGATAAATGTAAAAATGAAATTATCTCATGAAAAAAATTATTAAACATGTATTTGAATCATGTAAATGCTGAGTCAAACACGCACAAGATATTAACTCCGTGTTACTTACAGTACAAATTATCTTTCATGCAGAGAAAATGGAAGTTGCATGTCATTACAAAATAAAATTTCTATTATTGTAAAATGACTGCGCTCGAAAAACTAGCTTCCTTGGTTTTCACCTGTCAACCTCAAATATAGTTCATATATGAGGATTATAACTAGAACACTTTGATTTAACAGTTTGTTCCCAAAGTAACAATTAAAAAAAAAAGGAAAATGACATAAAAGAAACATGAAAAATATGAAAGGACAGAAAAATAATTCAAAATTTAAAAATCGCAAAATAGGCACTAATATCTCAGGTGTCTTTATAAAATTTCAATGAAATAACAAAAATGCCCCTAAATAAAAAAAAAAAAAATAAAACCCTTCAGCCATCGGCCGACTGCTGAAGCTCCAACTAGCAGTCACCTACATACCATTGAAGCTCCGATGGCAGTTGAATTGTTAGTGGCTGAAGGGTTTTATTTTTAAAATTTTTTTGTTTAAGGACATTTTTGTCATTTTATTAAAATTTCATAAAGACACTTGAGATATTAGTATCTATTGTGGGATTTTTAAATTTCGAAACATCTTTTTATCATTTCACATTTTTCATATTCCTTTTATGTTATTTTCCCTTAAAAACCTCCTCGTCCGCGTATGTTGATGTAACAGTTTGATTGCATTCTTGTTGTTTACCTAAGTATGAAATTAATAAAAAAAATACCAGCCAAAAATATTGAAAGTCAATTTAGTATTTATTTGAGAATCCGTTGGGAGAACTATTTTATAGATTCCAAGATAAATATATGATATGAATTTTATCCTGATTTACATGTAACCTGATTGTAAATCATTTTTCAACCGTGCACTCAATGATGACCACCATCAACGTCTAATCAACCTCAACCAGAAAAGTCCAATGATCGTGCCTTGAATGCTAAGTAAACTGATTCAAGTTATCAAAAAATTCAACTAAAACAAGCCAAACTCACTACTCATAAAAATATTCACAAAATCCATATACGTGCCCTTGCAGTTAAATATACACAATGCTGTAATCTTAATCAGTGCCTTTCCTTATTTATAGTAAATCACCACTTGCTGAGTTCTTCAGGACTTGTGGGTTATGTGGTATTACTACCACCAACAACATCCCATAGTTTTTACCTAAGAAAGTAGAATTTCATACGAGTAGACCAAGTTTTATAATTATTTTGACTTAACTTTTCAATATTTATGGTCGTCAGTGCCATCTCTGCCATGATGACTTGGATGCCTAGCACCACGTAAGTCAGATCGTAGACCAAAACACTTCACAGTCCCAGACTGCGTACTATCAGAACTTCAAGATAATCTTGACTTCAACGGCCTTCCGTTGAAATGCCCGAGTTATAGCGATCACTCCTGAACAGCCCGGCTGCTCCCATAGAACCTGCTCTGATACCATTTGTTGGGGTTT
Source organism: Vachellia pachyceras (assembly GCA_025593235.1). Taxonomy (NCBI): domain Eukaryota; kingdom Viridiplantae; phylum Streptophyta; class Magnoliopsida; order Fabales; family Fabaceae; genus Vachellia; species Vachellia pachyceras. The sequence goes on along the minus strand of JANTPZ010011977.1, from coordinate 5,939 downwards.
GAGTGGTAGACCCTTGAACTATTTGGCAAGAAGCTTGAATAAGAAGGAGGAACTTTAATGAAAGGAAACTTTTATTTGAAACTGAAGAGATGAAATACACTAACTTTGTATCTCTCTTACACATTCAAGTTCCTCACTTACACACACTTTGCTTTATCACTCAACTCTCTCAATTCTATCACTTCTCTCAACTCTCTCAACTCACTTCTACTCAACTCTCTCAACACTTTTCATTTCTCACTTCTACTCAACTCTCTTGCACACACCACCTATTTATACTCATCCACCTCCTTAACGAAGGGTGGAGATTGATTTGATCATACGGTTTACATTTTACATCTAGATAATTCTATACAAACCTAAAAATATCACATACATTTTAGATCTTTTTATATTATTCTAAAGTAGTCTCCAGAAGCTTCCACAAACTTCCAGAAGATTCCACAACCTTCCAGAAGCTTTCGTAATGTTCCACCACCTTCCAGAGACTTCTACAGCATTCCAGAATCTTCCAGAGGCTTCCACAATATTCTAGAACCTTTTAGAATATTTTAGAGCCTTTCATGATATTGCGGAATATTCCAGAACATTACAAAAAGAGTTGTTGATTATTTAATAATTTATGGTTAACCAGCGCCTTACCTCCCCCATTATCGTTGCCTCTTCATCATCACAGTCCGTTAGAAAGCAAAACCGAAAAGAACATAAAAAATCGAATAATATAGAACCTTGGCATTGATTTTCTCAGCCCTTTTCCACAATGAACGATCTTCTATCAGTAATCACTTACCCTCCCAAGTTCTGTTTCTGGGTTATTACGCATTACGCTGGCTTTTTTTGGGTCTCTTTCTGGGACATCTGTTGGATTTCTTGTTCTGGTGTTCTTCCCGGTCTAGTTTTCTACGTGGGGCGATGTGAATTCAGCTGTATATATCTTTCTGTCTTAGCTTCTGTTAGTCTACAAAGAAAATGTTGGAAACAAAAAGGTTTATTGAGGTTGTGAATAACAATGCTGGATTGTTGATCATTATCGGACCTTGTCTGGGTTATTTTTTTTTTCCACAGCTGATCTTTAAATTAGATGGCATACTTCCTCATACAATAACAGGCATTAAGAGAGATATTACTTCTTTCTCTGGACATAAAAGTTTGATCAATTGATGTTTCAGAATTGGAATTAAGAATTTCCAGAATGATTCGCTATATGAATAGGCTGTTCTAAATAACCAGCACAAAAGGTATTCTGGCTGTATGTTCATCTATACTTGCTCCACAAGCATAAAAGGAATAAAGTTTAACGTTGGCGTGTTTAATGGAATTTCTAATTTACCAAGTCTCATTTGTCAACAACATGCACGAATATATTAAACGAAGATCGAATAGGATCTAAGTTATGGTAACACATATCTTTCAAAGACTAAAGATATTAACATAAAAAGTAATCACCAGCACTTAGCCTCCACCTAACAGCTTAAAGCATAATGGAGTAGTTGATTCATCTAGAGCGTGTTGAGTGTTGACTAACTAGCGTTATGAGTTTTAATTCTTGGCATGACTGCTTGAAACGTTGATGAAACCTCCCGTGCTTAGTTTCCAGCACCAAGGATTACAGTTTAGTCAATTTTACCATCTTCAGAGGAATCATTTGAAATCCCTTGTGGACCTAGAAATGGGGACGTCGAGCTGGGGTCATATTTACGGACTTCTGGAGAACTGGGTCTGGATACCCTCTTCAAAAAGGTGTTCGGTATCTTTATATGCCCGATAAAATGTGGTTGTTTCTTCATATTTCATTCTTCTGCTTAGTGAATTCGTCTTGTGCATGACCTTAAACCCACTTTGTTTTGTCTTTCATGCTCGTCTCAAATTCAAATGTTCATACATGGCTGTGTCATGTTTTCCAGGTTCAAGAGCTTGATAAACAATTTGAGAAGCTCAATAAGCTTCTCAGACTGCTCCAGGTATAGATGTTGTACTTTTTCGTATTTACTGATTGATGACTTCAAAAACATTTCTTTTTAATTTTTGAAATAAGACATCCAAAAAAACTCTTTATAAACAAGATTTGGAATATGCAGAAAGCTCAATGATCTGTTTTACGAGCTTGAAATGTGCCATGTCATCATTTTAATATAAACTTTATTTGCAGGATGCTCACGAGGAGTCCAAAGCAGTGACCAAAGCTCCTGCCATGAAGGGTTCATTTGTTTTTTTTCAATGAAGGAAAAGAAGAAATCATGTGAAACAAGATTGTGATACAGAAATGAATATTTTTCCTGTTAGTAATATTGTTAATTGTAACTCAGTTGTAGGAACTAAACCACTCTGGATCTTAAAATGCACTTGGTATAGGGACACATCCTAAGGTTGATGACAAGGGATTATAAATTTTGCTGGCAGGTGTAATACTATACAATTTCTGTGGACTCAATAATAATGTTCAATTCTTTCATCATCTGCAGATATTAAGCAGAGAATGGAGAAAGATGTTGATGAAGTCAAGAAAATAGCCCATCACATAAAAACCAGGATCGAATATTGGACAGAGAAGTGAGCTTATGCTGGTTACCTTTCAGTTTTATTTTCAACACCTAGCTTCTACATGATTAACAACCCCCTCACCTCCTCCATTACTCCATTATGTGTTGCAGAACGTCGAAAATAGGCAAAAGCATGGGTGTGAAAGCGGAACAGGTGTCGACAGGTCAAGAACAGCAACCACCATGTAAGTAATGATTATTATGGCAATCCAAATGGTATGGTAAGGAAAAAAGAAGACTTCATCTCTAAACTTTGCATCTACCGATGCTCAAAAAGACTCTGCACAATGAAAAGTGTACCTTCTGCAGCACAATAAACATCAAAGTCTAACCTGTGGATTCCTCCAGACAGGGATTAACTGTTGAGTTTTAGAATAATGTACTCCACTTAGTGACCTTTTGATCACTCTCAACTGGACCTGATTTTGTTTGATACTGTGTTGCAGTGCCTTGAAAAAGAAATTGAAGGACAAGATGGATGAATTTCAGGTAGGTGGACCTTATATTTGGTGTGAGATATTGTCTTTTTAATCTCATGATCTTAAAATTAATCTTGTTTGAAAAAGTGCAGAGGCTGAGGGAAATCGTACACCAAGAATATTGCGAGGTTGTGGAGAGGCGTGTTTGTACAGGTTCAAGCATGTTACTTGTTATTGATTAAGTTAGAATTATCTACAATCGAAGGGCTTGGATTTCCCATGATAGAGTATATATATTTATTGTGACACATGATGCTTTGTGAATGTCAGTGACGGGCACATAAGCTGATGAGGAGGTATTCATATACACCTGAAATCTTATATTTGAAGAAAATGGCTCGTGGAAGTTTTCTTCTAATTATTTAACCATTACAGACAATTGACAAATTAATTGAGACTGGAGATAGTAAGCAGATTTTCCAGAATGCAATTAAAGAACATGGAAGAGGCCACGTTTGTCACGGTTCTGAACATGCATTTTTCCCAATACCTTTACTCTTTAAACTTTTTTTCTTGGGTTTGGGGAGAAGTGTGAGGGATGTTCCCTGAGCCATATGTTTGTTGCCTTGCATGTGAAATAATTTTACTCAGTAAAACCTCTTGTGCATGTTGATTCACTTTGTAGATACTGGATACTCTGGTAGAAATTAATGAACGGCACGAAGCGGTTAGAGACATTGAGAAGAAGCTTCTTGATTTGCAGTAGGTATATATAATTGTTTCATTAACCCATGTTTCAATGGGAATTTTTTTACTATTTTTGGAAGTTTTCCTTGCTAGTAGTCCCTCTCCCTTGTTTTTCTCTCACTTCTCCCTCAGTCTAAACATAGCCTAAATGTTGTAAGGGGTCTTGTATTAAGAACAACGCGTAGTGTCTTATGAATAGGACAGAAGAGAGGATCAAAATAGTTTGACATCCAAATCTCTCTGCATTTCAAAGAGGGACTAGTTAAAAGAAGAGCCCAGAAATTAACAAGTACCTTATGTTTGCAGATATATCTAGATTTGGCAGTGTTGATTGATTCACAGGGTGGCATTCTGAACAACATAGAATCGCAGGTATTTGGAGAACTTTCTTAGAGAAATGAAGCAAGTTCGTACCGTTTTATTTAAAAAATTGAATTATCATGGTAGGATTGTCCTGTTGTTGACTTTAGCTTCCGTTAATGTTGCTGAGTATAGGTATCAACTGCAGTAGATCACGTTCAGCAAGGCAATAAGGCACTGGTGAAGGCAAACAAGGCACAGAAGAGTTCAAGAAAATGGATGTGCATTGCTATAATAATACTTCTTGTTGTTGCCATCGTTCTTACTTCTGTCCTCAAACCATGGACTAAGAGAGGGGGCGCCTAATCACCAATTGTTGTGTATGTATCAGCTCCTGGACAACAAACCAATCACTTTGTTTTTCCTTGATTGTGTATTATGGAGTTCTCACATGGAAATTTTATACATTGATTATACGTGTGAATCTCATAGCCAACATGTGTAAATGTCCATTCAAGTTTTCTGCTGATATTCTGTATCCTTTTATTCTCTGTTCATTCTTTGAAGTTCTCATATACAGGCAGGGGATGCCATGAATAATGTCAAATGAAGAATTGTCCATGGGATCCAAGTTGAAAGATGAGCTTTACATTATTCGGGGATAAAAAATAAACAATAATGGGTGGATGCATAGTCTACCCCACTGCCAGAAGCAAAAGATGTCACTTTACGCTCTGGATGGGATGAAATGAACTTTAATTCAAAAAGCAACAAAACCCTCCACAAACTCCACATTTAAAAGAGTGTTTCCCCAACTACTATAATAGGATCTCAAACACTGCTTTAATCATGGCTTGTTTTGGTATGCTCTAAGTAGATTATTAATATTGGGCCTAAATTGGGATAAAGTGAAGTAAGATGTAATTTTTTGGTGAATTATTGTCAAATCCAGCAGAAACGACTTAAACACCAAGAAGCCTAATAACAGCTTAAGAAAATGCAGTGATAAATTTTTATGTAGAAAATGAAAACATTTCTATATTGTTCACTTATTATTGAGGTTTTTTTTATAATTAAATCCCTTCTTCTAATGCTGATAACATTTGTCTCAATTTTTCCAGGTGACAGCAAAGCTGTTGCTTGCCTCATAATTATAGCTTGTTTTGGCATACTTTAAATGTATTATTGATGTTGTGACTGGGGTGGGATAGAGTGAGAATTACTGTAAAATCCTACTTTCCCGTAAGAAACGACAACCCTTTAAGTTGTTTATTTGTTATTGAATTTAAATCCATTTTTTTGAGAACTTACAATAAATCCGGCACAAATTTTCCAGATGACACCGAAGCTATCGCTTGGCTCAGACAAAAAATGAACGAGTAATATCTGTTGGCATTGCAATCGCATAACCAATCTCCTTCGCTTTTCAATGTGGGCCCGTCTATTGAGACAGGTACGGACACGTGTCTCCTATTGATCCATTAATTTGTTGAAAGGCAATATATTTATTGTTTTTTTAAACATAAATCCGTGTAGGTAGTTGCACTAACGTGTCGCACTTCTGGTTTTGTTCCCCCTGTAAAAACTGATTTACAGTTGGAAAAGCTCGTTTATGTTAGTAGAAGTAAAATTCTTGCTGCGCGCGCATATATATGTAAATTGCCAAACGTGCCAAAAGTGGCACTTTCCGACAATCGTTTGACAAATTGTCAAAAGTGCTTATAAGCAATTATAATTATGTTCAACAGTGTTTTTCTGTAAAATGAGACAATCTCCTTCACATATTTATCTCGATTTGTGTGAAAGTACTTATAAGTACTTTTCTACCGTATTGTCAAACGGAGTTCATACTCGCCACCTCTCATTTGCATGAGCTTTTTTTTATGTTAGTAAACTGTGAGATTATTGGCTTTTTGAATCTCCCGCAGTGGTA